>CM037922.1:1302500-1587500 GCA_021346845.1 Apeltes quadracus | reverse complement strand
ACATGGAGAGAAAAATAAGTGGGATGATATCGAGCTGATGCTAAAATGCCTGAAACAACTGTGGCCTGAAGAAGAATGCGGGATAATAATTAGTGTTGGGTGTGACTGCTGCTCCCTCAACCTGCAAAGCTTCCACATCACATAAGCTGACAGCGACTCCATAAGAGTGGCAGCAAAACCCCTTCAAGACGCTGGAGACCGTTGGTCCATTGGTCCGGGCGCGGAGGGGCGGAGCCAAGCCGCGAGGAAGCGACAAACTGGTACAAAGTTTTGTGTTATTGGATCACTCAAAACTCATGAAACCCAGGATGCGAATGCTTCTCCTCCTGGTCTGCTGCTGGACTCCCTCCTCAGCATAACGTCTCCATCTGCTTCCCCGTCCTCCCCCTCTTTTTTTCCGTCCCTCTTCGGCTCTGTTTTCACTGGACGGCTTCCCGGTGGGACAACAACAAAAAAAAAAGAGACATACGGCTGACTTCCATTAGGGAAGAGTGGAAACCAAGACAACGGCCGCCAGTGAGGTGGAGCGCCCGCGAGGGCCGACGCCACGGCCAGAAACCCTCCGGTGCACGCCGGCCCGTCGGTTCTGCACTCGGTTCAATCTGAGGGGGTTCTGTGGACTCGCAGTTGCACAACAGGCCGACACGTCTCCTGCTTGACACTTTCCCGCTCTTTGCTTGCCTGCGTTGCTCGCTCACAGCTCTTTGAAATGTATTAAACCGGTGGAACTTCGTTGTCAACAAAAATTGATTGAAGTGAGTAATTAAGGAATCCCAGCGGAGAGAACAAATGTTCCGATCTTTTGTTCCTTTGAAGTCGACACACTGTGAGGAAAACCACAGAGCTGCGATGTCTTGATGTGCCGAATCGGAAAACAGATCAGATTTCCGTTCTGGTTATGTACATTGTTAGATGTAAGTAGATCATCTTTCTGACCCCCCCCCCCTTTAAGGTCGGAGCCGGTCCCTCACTGTACTCTGCATCGGTCGGGTAAGGTTTCACTCTACCGGGGTTCAGGAAGTCGAGGAAGCCAGGCGGGGAACGGGGGGAGTGTCGGGGGGCGGGGGGGGGGGTCTTAGACTGTCAGGACCGACTTTTAAAAAGACCCCATGAGAGATGGAGAGGGTGGCTGAGCGAGGGAGGGGGAGGGAAGTAGAGGAAGGGAGGAGGGGTGGGGGGGGACAATGAGGCTCTTGATGAAGCCTTTCAGGGGAGCACATGTGGGTCACTGCATGAATAAACACACTTTCACTACCCGAGATCGATGATTTACACACACACACACACACACACACACACACAGGGGGCCCTGCTGTGTTGTTTATGTTCCACAATTTACCATTGACACAGCCTTTCACACACACACACACACACACACACACACACACAGACAGAGCCACGTTGTCTTGAACTCATAGTTTATGCCTCTCTACTCCCTCGTTTATGGATGTGGCCCCCGTGTGCTCCCTCTTTAAATCACTTGGTTTACTCATATGCATAAAATGTGTCCGTGTTCCTCTCACGCACACACGCACACACACACACACACACACGCACACACACACACAGTCTCTCTTTGTTGTTGAGTGACGTGCAGAAGCGTCGTGTTCTTTGGACAAAGACGCCCAGCAGACGGCTCTTATCTTCACTTCCGTCGTGTCACACTGCCGAAGTGCCCTCGAGCACAAAGCCTGCGCGCATCTGCCCCTCTGCGGCGCCGACCTGCAGGCGGCGCCGACAACACCGATCCCAGACGGGGGAAAAAAACCGAGCTGCGCTGCGCCGCTTTTTCTCAAAAACTCAATCTAAATGCTAAAATTGGTTTCATCTCGTAGTAATGAGTCACGCGCGGCGCCGTGATTGTCGAGAGATTGGTCATTGTGCAGTCAGATTATTAGAAGATTAATATTGTAAAGGGCCCTGAGGCAATTACCATTTCTACTCGATCGTCCTCACTCGCCCTCGCTCTTCTGGGGCTTCCCTGTTTCGTGGCGTTGGTTATTTCTGCGCGTTGTAGCTCGGCAACGTATCGTCTCATTGTGCGGCGGACAGGATGTGTACAGATGTTTTCACGCAGCCGACCGGGGAGCTTTGTGGATCGCTGCTTTTGCAGATCCAATGTCTCTTTCAAACGAAACGCACGCACTGGATGCTATTTGGATTTAGCCAAACGTGTCGTTCGGTTGAACACAAAGAAAGTGGAGAACCCTTAAAAATGACACTGAGCTGTGCGGATGATCACGTGGAGGCCGTGTGGGGAAATGATCTCTGTGAAGTGCAAATTGGATCAGCGTCGCGCCCCATGCGCATGTTTACCACTCGGACTGTGAACGCCGTGAAACAGGAGCGAAAGTTATCAGGGTTCCTACTGTTACTGACTCACACAGCGGCCCTGACACACACTACACAACCACCTTTGCCTGGAGGGAAGACCTCCAGGTCATTCCTTTTAATCCCTTTGACCTCGATCATTTCCAGTAACAACATCGCAGCCACGTTTCCAGTTTATTTGGGAAAATGTAATAAACGTGGTCCCGTGTGAAAGCGGGTAAGTAGTTAAATCCTTAACGAAATAAGAGACGTGACACGTGCTTCTTCTACTCATCAGCTGAACGTCTGGCAGCATTTATGAAACATTACATGGAGGCCGCTTTCATTTCCTCACGCACATCAGTCGGAAAGTTCAGCAATTAAATCAATCATTTGAATAAATCTCATTGATTTTGTTCCTGTCGAACCAGTTATTGGATATTAAAGCATAAGAACTCTTGCTCATAGGAAATTGGTTCATGTATTTATTGTCAAAAACACACACAAACTAATTGAACTGAAGAAAACCCCCTCAAATTAGAACCTTTAAGCAACGAGGGGAAACTGCAAGAACTTCTAAAGAAGTCTGAACATTCTCAGTAACGTCTGATGTAACTTCTGAAAATGTTCAAGGATAATTGGATGAACAAACTGTGATTCTTCAAAGTCACAGATAGTTAGCCACAGCAAATTCTGCATGCCAAGCACGCGCCGGTTTTCATGTGCGGTTAAATCTCTGAGATGCGAAAAATTTTTTTACGTGAGACAAAACAAAAGCCCCAAACACCTGAAGCAGAAGCGGAGGAGCACGATGTCAGCAACGATTCAGAAGACGGTGGGATGAAAAGCGGCGAGTCCCCGCGCGGGACGTCCCCGGAAAGGTCGGGAAAGGGAGACGAGAGCAAATCCAAAGACGCTCTGCGTCAACATCACTCACGGGCTCTCGACCCGTCCGGATCCCGACCGTGTTCAGCTTGTCCATTATCAGTTCACGGCCGATCCCGGCGGCCCGAATGGACACATCATCTCGGAGGAAAAAAAGGGTCGCCTCCGTGGCGATGGCGAGCCTTTGATCTGACAGCCAAGACGGCTTTGATATGTTCTTATCAGCTCGTTTCCTCAGTCTCATCCCTCCGTGGCTCCGGCTGCCTCTTTCTTTCCCTCCGCCTCCTCTCTCCATCCTCCCTGGCTCTCCTTCTCCTTCTCCTCCTCTCCTGCAGACGTCTCCCGCGGCCCAGTAACGTAAGCGTGCTTACGTCAAGCTCCCGTTTATTTCTCTCTCGCTCTCTGTGGAGTGTGTGTGGAGCCGATTTGTTGGAAGCGTGAGTGAGGTTATTTGCAAACTTTACTTTAGCTTGTTTTTGTTTGTTAATGTTTTGTGTTTAGTTGTTCTTTGTTAAGCTGTAAGTCAGAAGTGTGTAGGTTAAGTGTAAGAGAGTTTGTGGTGTGCGTGTGTGTGTGTGTGGCGTGGTGCGCTAGCTTAGCACCATGCCCGCAGGTGAGGCTGCTGCAGCAGATTTTGAACGTCTGTCTCGCCGACATGGCATTAAGTTGGCGCCGGCCGTGCGGTGCAGTGTGGAAGCCGGGCTGGCTGTGGGGAAGGTGGTGGGTTATGAGGCTGTGAAGTCGGCCTCAAGAAGGAACGGGGCTATCGTAATGTTTTTGGATGCAACAGCAAAAGTTAGTGAGGTGGTTGAGAAAGGAGTCGTAATCCAGGATGCTTTTACCTCTGTTCTCCCCCTCGTTAACCCATCCACTAGTTATTATTTCTAATGCCCCCCCCTCTATTAAAAATGAGATGCTCGTCAAAGAGTATGGGCAGATTGTTTCCCAAATTAAAATGGTGTCACTGTCACAGAGATTTGTGACAGTGGAAGATCGATATTTTTAAGATCAGCTAAGACCAGATCAGAAGACGTGCTGTCGGAACAGGAAATCTACAGACTGAGGAAATACATTGTAAAAGTGAGAGCTCAAATCATCTCCAATGATGAAGAGTTTTGAAATCTGCTCCACTTTTATTCTGACCTGTTTTAGTACACTCTCTTTTTTATCCATGTGTGATCTTAATCTCAGTATTTTAAACCTGAACGGAGCCAGAGCTGATGTTAAAAGGGCTGCTCTTTTTAAACTCATGGAGATCAAGAGGATAGATGTAATGTTTGTACAGGAGACCCACAGCACAGCAGATAACGAGTGCGAATGAGGAGGAGGAAGGTGGAGGGGGGGGCAAACAACAATATCAGGTACAGCATTTTTCTGGATTTTAATTTTTTTTAAGTTTTCAGGAGACCTGAACACTTTTAGGTCTGTGTGGTGTTACCAGAGTGTTTTATGTGATGTGGCAGATGATGACCTGATGTTTGGGAATGTGCTGACAATACGATGTGTATATTTGGTTATTTATTTATTACACAACAAAGGGAAATAATTGGAGTAATTGAAATGTTATGATAAATGTGTACATTGTATGAGAGCGACAAATAAAATTGTGTTTTAAAAATTTAAAAAATCTCTCTCCTCCCATTTCTATCCATTCTTTTGCTGTCATCTGCTTATATTTTGTTTCTTTATGTGACTTTCTAATGCTTGACCACAATACCTTTACTGCCTCTGTTGATGTCTTAAACTGCTTTGCTCTCAACCCTTCGAGTCCAGCTGCACTATAATATCCACCTGTCACTTTACCACTTTTAGAAATACCTCATATTATGGCCACAAAATGCCTGGAAGGTCCACAGACCGAGAAATGCTGTGCTTTGACACCTGCATCACATTACATCAGAAGCTGTTAGAAATTCCATTAGTATCGTCTTTCGTTGGGGAGCTAAATTGTTGAAGAAACGGTTGAGAAACTGCAGGAATTTCTCGGCTCTCAATCCATCACGGCCGGCGTCTAGAGGTTGAGCTGGTTATAAAGACGCCTAAAAGCACAGAGGCACAGAAAGGCATAAAGTGCTTTGCACCGCGCAGGGCAGAGGCAACGCTTACAAGTGAGCAGCGAGAAGGCCTTTGTTCCTGAAAGCGCTCCCTAAAGACGTGCATTCTGGGAGAACGCAAGCAGAGTGCAGGTCTACACCTACGGCCGTCGAGCAGGAGGCGCTGCTGGTGTTTTTAGTGGGAGAAAGGGGGGAGGAAGCAGATAGCAGCGCGTCGACAGCATACGAGACGTTTAAGTGTTTCATCGAGCTTTCATCTAAAGCGGCGTGTAATGACACCATCCCACCATCAGGGTGCAGAAACCACACCACAACCACAGACAAGCCTCTCCTCTACAAAGTGCTGGCTGCTTTAGGCAAACAAGCTGTCACGACAACCTGCCGACTCAAACGAGAAAAACACCGGCGTAATCTTCTGGTTTCCTCACCTGTAAAACCTCACCTGCTATTTAAAGTGTCAAATGGTTGAAGTAGCAGAGTCTACTCCCCCCCCCCAATCTAAGGCTTCTCGTTGGAGATGGAGAGCGAGACAGCGAGGGAAAGCTGGCAACGCAACGCGGCGCGTCAGAGGATCGGATTTGGCGACGGTGTCACGCGTCATTTCATCACTTCCTGTGGGGGGAGGAGGGTAAAACACAGAAGAAGAGCGGCCCTCGTATGACAGCAGCTCGGCTAAGCCGACAAAAACACACAGAAACATGCAAATGTAATCTCACATTCTCAAAAAAACAAAAAAATCAACGATCACATCTGAGTTGAAGTGTTTTTACTAAACATTTTTATGTTGCTTTGATTCAGCGGGTTTTCTTACAGTAATTCTTTGCAGGAGACGACTAATAAATACAGACACATCAGTCGTGATCCTTTTGACTTTCATCTGTGACCTACAGTAGTCATCTGGAAACACACACGCACACACACACACACACACACACACACACACACACACACACACACACACACACACACACACACTCCTCCATCCGGCTCCCACAAGGAGATTTATGGGGCAATAAAAGCTCATCTCTAGTCTCACTCTTACAGACCCACACACTCGACAACTACACCCACAACCGTGCGCGCGCACACACTCACACACAGACACGTGCGCGTATCACAACCCCGCCAAGAGTGGAGCCTTGCATATTCCTTCCCCAATTCAACACACCAGAGACAGATGTTCTCTGTGATATTACATGTGTTTTCGCAACACACACAAATCAAAGAGACACGCGCACAACACAACAAGATTATTGAGAAGGAAACAAACACATTTCCTTTTTGGAACGAGGGGAGGGTCCCCAGTCCAAGTCCAGACAACACATCCCAGCTGCTGGCTCCGGAAGACCAGGAGGAGAGAAACATGGAGCGAGGATGAAACAAAGAGACGATGGAAAGGAGCTAAACAGGAGGCTGTGTGTGTGTGTGTGTGTGTGTGTGTCTGAGTGTGTGTGTGCGTTTGCCTTGTAGCCTCTTAGAAGCACGATTTGATGACTTTTTGGAGCTGCGGCCAGATAAAAAGACGGGGGGCTGGCCAGCTGGTTCGAGGGCTTCTTGGCTCTTTGGCTGGCGGCCTGCCGGGACGGGGGGGGACGGGGGGGTTGGCTGGCTGAGCACACCGGTGCCCTTGAGCAAGGCGCTTCAGCCCCATCAACAGCTCTGTAGCATCCGGCGACACAAAAAGGAAGTATCATTTTGAATTCAAAAGAGCACCGTCTTGATTGTACGAGTTTGTCGACACATTTGATCAACAGATGAAGCCAAATGAAGAGAGTCCCATAACGCCCCCCCCCCCCACGGTTCATGGTCAGTTTCCCGATCAGGACCACAATCGGGCACCTTGGATTACGGCCTTCAGGTAAACCCAGTTAGCTTTGTTAGCTGTGTGTCGAGCCAATGGTTGCCAATTCATTCCATCCACCTGCATTGTTCACTTCAATGCTTCTCTTTACATCGCTTAACCACCGCTCGAGTTTACTTTAGAACACTCATCCCAGCATGCTTCAGTCCCCAAATTCCTTCTTGTAGTTGGAAGTTGTTACCCCGAAGTTGTTGGGAGTCTTTTTTTTAACCCAATTCTTCAACTCCGAAAATAGTCAAAGACAAAAGTTTGCGAGAAGAAAAAAGTGACGATATTATCTGCTTTTTATATCTTTTCTAAATCAGCCTCGGCAATCAAGCCATCAGTCACATCCATTTTAAAACGCACCTCCTCCTTCCCTCCCTCGGCCCACCAGCTGCCACTCTCTGCGCCCGTCACGTCGCACCAACGCACACCGAGTCGCACAAATGCACACAAACGTACGCGCAGAGACGCACACATTGACTCATTTTACACAAAGACCCCCCACTCTGCCCCCCTTGACAAGCACCCCACATTTTCAAATTCAAAATGGTCCTTTTTTTTTGTGGCGCTGTCACAGAGCCGTCACACCCCGGTTTAGTGGGAGAAAAGGAAGATGGATTGAGAGAGGAGGGGAAACTGACACAGAGAGAGTGAGAATGAAAGAGTGCGGCGCAGAGACGTCACCCACGCTCCCCTCGCTGCGACGCCGCGCCGACTGACTGACACCGCGTTCGCCTCAGAAAACACCAGACGTTAGACGCTCTGCCTTTACTCACTTGTTAAAAGGCTTTCAGGGCCTTTGTAGACTTTGGGGGAAGGCAGCTAAAGAGCAGAGGTGTGTGTGCAGCTTCCCAGGAGAAGCAAACGGGGCGTCGGAGGTGTCGGCGCTGCACTGAAGTAAAGTCTTGTCAGCTTTGAACCTTGTGAACCGCAGCCGATCCAACGGTAGATTTCAGTTAAAACAATGAAAAGAGAAAAAGAACGAGAAGGAAGTTTCCTGCGTTAACTATAACTACATGTATTTTACAGTTGTGCGTCTCCAGCGGTGTGTTTTGTAAAAGTCTACAAAATAAACGACTCTCAGGAAGAAAAAAACTGCAATTCTGAATCAGGCTGCTCTGCTTGGAGGACTAAAATGACACACCTTCAACCACTGATTAATCAAGGATTAATCAAAAGCCGTTGTGCTGCCCTCTGGGCAGATGTTCATACTTAACAGCTGGTCTCCAGGTACCAGGTGTGTAGCCCTTTTCTCTAATCCATCCTGTTATCTACAGTGCTTTGATTCTTTTTGTGTCACCGTGTTTTGTGTTTAATGATGTGATGTTTCATGGCCCATGTTAAGGATTGAGCATTTAATCTGGGTCAGGCTCTTGGATGCAGCCTTCATGAGGAGGAGTAGCTGTGTTTAAGATTCAGCACATCTCTGGCGACTGTGACCGACACACACACGCACACACACACACACACACACGTGTTATAAATGAGCGCGCTGCACCAGAAACCCACTTTTAGCCTCTCAGTCACCCACCGTTTCATCAATTGTGAGGTGAAAGCACACACACACACACACACGCACACAAACAAACACAAAGACGTAGCTCCCTCGCAAAGGGTCAAAGCGTGGCTAAAACGTGCTTCCAGCGTTGAATAAATCACTCAGGGCTGTGTTTTAGAGGCACGTTAATTACACCAGTGTGCAAAACTTAACAAGCAGCTTAGCTTAGTTCAGTGCCTGATTTATTAGGACCACTTATGTAAATCAAGTCAGTTGCAATTTTCCAATTAGAACACTTGAGGCCCAATAAATACTGAGTGCTATTTAAGTGCCAGGTGAGAGGGGGCCTGTTTTATAACAGCACAATAGAGAGAAGACTGTGATTACACAGGAATTGGGATTGCAAGTTTAGTTTTTACACGTCTTGCTGTAAATATGTATAGTTTCTTCCTTAAAATGCCATCAAGCAGTGATTCTAAAAACTATGTCCCAATGGAATATGAATGTTCCTAACAACCATCAGTCGATCGATTTGCAACCCCCACCCTCCCCCCCCAAAAATAAAATATGGAACCAAAGTGAAAGAAACATATTTGGTTGAAAAAATGTCATTGAAAATCTTTTTGAAAATCTTTTTTAAAAATATTTCTTTAAAAAAAATTGATCAAAAAATATTGGGGGTGAAAAACATATTTGGTGGAAACCAATAATTCAACCAAGCTGAAAAAGTCTGAACAAAAACAAAAAAGTATTTAAAAAATGAAAGTATAATAGGTCATGACAGGAAAGACAAAATATATTTGGTCAAATGTTGGTTAAAAAATAATTTTGTCGAAAAAAGTTGATAAAAAAATAAAAAAATATATTGGAAAGAAAGTTTAAAAGCAATGGGTCAAAAAGTGTCTTGGAAATCAATAAACTGGTTAAAAAAATTAAAAAATATTACGTAAAAAAATGTCATTATAATGATTTGGCCCAAAAGCAGCACATCAAAGGCAGCTCAATGCATTCGCATTTGTTGCTTTCCTGTCGCCTGCAGTCTGGACATTTAGCTCTCACTTTCGACCACAGAGTCGACCCAGTTAACTGGACTAATACGCATTCGAATTCAAGCTATGGATGAATAAGCCGACTGCCCTGCAACACACTCACACACCCTCAGTCTGCAGCCCCCCCCCCCACACACACACACACACACACACACACGTCATGTGTAGACAATGAATGAGAGAGCACTCCATTGAAGAGCTGGATTTGAACCTTCCCAGCCTCTGGTTATTTGTGAGCTGTCCAGGGAAAATAAGCCCAGAGCAAAATTCATCCACTTCTCACAATGCACCACATAGCTTTGGGGCTTATTGTTAAATCCAACGTTGAGTCCAACGCTACTCTTTCCTCAGGTGAATGCCAGTCACACACACCCTTTAAAACACCCCAATAGGTTGTCTAATTTAGCCCGAGGCAGAGCCAAATGGCTGCCTGAGGTTAACGAGGTAGGAGACCCAGGACCGACACGGGTGTCTTTTATCACACGGCGTTTCAGCATTGACGACCGGATCTAATATTACGCCCTGCTGGGCAGAATATGCAGAACGTCGCCTCTGCCTCCCACAGATGCGTCAGCCAAAAGGCTTGTGTTCCTAACAAGGGCAGTACACAAGTTAACCATCTCATCGCCTTCCTCAGTCGGCCATCAGCCGTCCCGCCCGCAAACCTGTCTTTCTGATGTCCCCGAGTAGAATTCTGAAGGTCTGTTATGAGTGCGAACACGGAAACTTAATTACATTAATTAATCTGACAGGCGTTATCAAAGACTCTGTGGGCAGAGGCGAGGAACAGAGGCGAGGAACAACGTGACGGGAAGAGGACCAGAGAGACTGGTCTACAAAACCATCATCACAGGAGAACGGGGACATGGAGGACGGAGGCAATGAAAGAAGGACAAAGGAGGAAAGGAGACAGCTGTAATAACAATAGACCTGAACAGGGTTACTTTGTGGTTAATCCTCCACAATTCCGCCCCATTTCAAAAGGCAGGGAAGCTCATCACAGGCTTATGAATCCGATGGGCCTGCTTCGCCATACGTGTGATTTTTGCAACCGTTTGAAGCATTTCCTGCAGAACAGGGTTCCACGAGGAGGGAAAGACATGACGACAAAGCTGCCCAGTGTCAGCTGGTCTCTCTGTGGTCGACCCATCAGATCGCAGCAGGAGGAAATAACAGGAATGAGAGCTGAAAGATATTATGTTATATAAAGCGTTCCTGCATTAATGAATGTTTTTGATGCTGAATACTCCCTTGCACATTTTGGATTTTCCTACGTTTATCTGTGCAAAGGCATCGAGGCCTTGTTGGATCCAGAAATAAAACAACTTCACGTGTGACTTAAGAACTAAAAAAGTATTACATTTTCATCGCACCTTTCTTTACCACCAAACAACCGAGTTCAACATCCATTCAACAGTATTGAGCATCCAACGAAAAATAAGAAGTTTAACTATTGAATCTACAGGCCTCCCTCACCTCAAGGACACTCAGGGAAAGACGGACACGTTGACCCATCAGTCAGAAGCCTCCGTGTCACTACAACCCGAGACTCAGCGAGGTATTAATGAGCGGACGTCGTTCCACAAGGGGTCATCGAGACGAGGACACAACGAGGTCAAGAGGGTCTCATCACACGCAAAGTACGAGACGCGCTGCCGCTAACGGGGGGACGATTACCTGCTCCCGAGGTTTAGCCCAATTAGACAAGAGGGACGAGGGGGGGGACATATGTAGGGAGAGGAGAGGGTAAAGGTGAAGTGAAAAAGACAGACGAGGAGGAAGAGAGATTGAACGGCCGGGCAGCAGTGATTAGGAAGTGATGGCCTTTGTGTGTGTGTGTGTGTGTGTGTGTGTGTGTGTGTGTGTGTGTATTCTCAGATGAGAGGAACCGGTGATCGTGAGCTGCATGCAAAAGGGAAGAGACTCACAGTGTGCAAACACACACACACACACACACGCGTACTGACGAAGGCCAGGGAAACCTCGTCTCTCACACACACACACAGTGTCTGCGGACTACACCGCTGCTGTGATGTCATTCAGCGTGGCCCCGCCTCCCGTCACTCAGGAGACAAAGTGACTTTTTGATGAGATGTCACAGTTTTATTGCCTGCGTTCTTCAACCCCAACCCCATGTTGCACCATATTGGTCTTATTTGATTTTTTCAAATTACCCACATATGTTAGTCTGGAGGGGGGGGGGGGGGTGGGGGGGGGGGGGGGGGGAGTACAACCGACAAACCAATAAACCTAACCAATAAACCATCCTATCTTTCACCATTTACATACATAACCCTATTTGACCGTAGGGATTATTAAGGACATCTAAAGAGTCACAAAGAGCTAATGACGCTTTGTTAACAGAATGGAGATACTTTCCTTTCACTAAATACATTTTTGCTGCCTCTCTCCATCCTTTGGATCTGTTTTGCGACATGAAATATCAAAGCGATCCAGAGGAAGGTTTTCTCTAAATACTTATAAGGCCATCAGATGACCTGCGATAACAATCATTCCTTCTGTCCCTCGGAGCTGCTGTATTTCATCATCGCTCCTCTCCTCGCTGCTTTGATGTGGCCCTCAACCTGCTGTGCTGACGCACACACACACACACACTCACTCACACACAGACACACACACACACAGATGTTCGGAAATTATATTTGCTCTGCTGATAATACAGCAGAAGAAGACACTACACATTTGAGGACACATGCACACGGCTGCAGGCAGCAAAACATGAGCGCCTGTTGCTTACCAACACACACACACACACACACACACACACACACACACACACACACACACACACACACACACTTAAATGATCAATGATGCAATGTAGGTTTCACGGATTTAATGAATGTCATGAATGATCAGGAGTTGTGGAAAAGCCAGCATCAAATCTGCTGAAAACTGTGATGAAAAACTATTCAAATCTGGTTGCATATTTTGGGGGGGGGGGGGGGGGGGGGGGAGGGGGGTGACCCCTCCCCAGCTAAAAGACAGGTGACATTGAGGTGAGTGCCGAGAAATGGCGGCTGCCAATGGCCCGAAAGTGAAACACCAGAAAGTGACGGGATGAGGGTGTGAACACAGCCCCCCCCCCCCCGTTCATCCAACACCTCCTTCAGCATCTGCAGAGAGGAGTCACATCTGGTCATCCATCATCCACGACCAATTTACGAGCTGGAGCGCGGGGGCTTCAGGGGACGAAGACGGAGAAAATGGCAATTTACTAAAGCTGAAAATTGGTGACGTGAACGTCTGCAGCGGCAGGAATAATCAGGATATTGGAAATGTGCCCATATCTTTAGGTCAATTCATTACTTTATTCATTTTAAACGTTGTAATAGGTAAACGTTTATTATGAAGCTTAAGGGAAACACACAATGCCACATGGCCAATTAAAATGAACCAGTGAATTAAGGTAACAACAGGAACCTTGTAACATTGGAACCAGGCTGCCGTATCGTCTCATTCAAAGGATTCCATTTCATTCAACGCGAGCACATCTGGACTTTTCACTCTGTCTGCAGAGCTTCACCTGCTTATGATGTGTGTCTTTAATCTGTATTCCCAGTATCAATGAACACGCTTCTCTCTGTGTGGCAATAAGTCCTGTGTGTTTCTGGGTTATATCGTCTTCCCCACATGACAAGGAGCCCTCGACGCGGCGTTTCAGCCGTCGGAGGATAGAGTGAATGAGACATGTTGGGAGGACCTGCGCTCGCTGCAGGGAGGAGGCTGAGGTTTTAGTGAATCACAAGCGGTGCCGTAAAAAACCTAAGGAGGAGAGTCAAAGGGACGTCAATCAATGTGTGGAGTCGTCCCACGCAGCCCGGAGGAGAGGCCCAATTAGCCCAAGAGATGAAAACCGCCGTGGGTTGTTTCAACGTTTGAAATCTACCTGCAGGCCAACATTCATTCGTGCAGGGAGAATAAAGCTGGCACGATGAAAGTGCTACACATACAGAATACCGGAGACGAGGAGAACGTGGAACAACGAGCTGAGGGGAAGAAATCCACAAGAAAAGCACTATCGTATTTATTTAATATCACTTATTGTCATTCTTTTTGAGTTGTTCTACGGCGTACTATTACTAATACCATTTGTTGCCTCATTTGTTGCCTCCTAATGCTCGGAATAAATCGCATTATCTGCCAGTCCTTGCTCGCCTGTCCCCGTCTCCCCCCCGTCCCCCTCTGCTCCGTCCTTGGGTTGGTCCTCACCTCCCTCCTCCCCCGTCACAAACCTGGCCTCCGGTTATCTATTATGGATTAGCAGAATTATGGTCCGCGGCCCTTTGGATTCCCTCATCAATGGATCCAGATGCCCCCCCACCCCCCCCCGGACAAGGCTGGGTGTCGGTGCTAGCGTGTTAGCTTAGCATCATCTTACACAGAGGTTTCAGATGGAGTTTAGATTGTAGAATCTTTACCAGCGAGTTGAGTTAAAGTGAGAATTAAATCGCATGTGGAACATTTCACAAACTGGGTTAAAAGAAATCCTCCTTTACACTTTGAGTGCTTCCACCCAAACGGTGCATTACAGATCATTAGCTCGTCTCATGTAAATCTTCAATTTTGACTTCACTTCACGTCAACAGGAGCAATGCTGGTCTGAACTACTAAGTGGATTTAAAACACTTTCATGTATGAGTATTTTGTAACAGCTGCAAAATAGCTGAGTCATTAAAACGTCGTCTACAGAGACAATATTCATAACTTGGACCTAAACTGATGAGGTGAAGAATGAGGATCGGGGGACAGACAGTACTCTTATGCATAAACCACGATTTAAACCACACAGAAACAAAACGCACACAGAAAACATCTCTGCGTCACAATCACAGCTGTTTTACACAGACACCGATTTGTCACAAATATGCATGAAGAAGGAAGCAACGGCACATTTTCATGCTTTATTGACCATGTTAAAGGCCCATTTGTTCTGCCATCGGGGGAGAAGGAACCATCTGGGGCCGCCGTTACACCTGCACTCACTTTTATTAGTGCGGATTGCTCAGCTTCGCTCGGTCGTCTCCACTCACATGGAGGCTGTTTTTCAGGGGGGGGGGGGGGGGTTTCTAAAAAAGCGCCGTAGATTTCATCACATCAGCTGGAGCGATTTCATCAGGTCTTCAGTCGCCAAGAGGGACGCTTCCAGCTGTCTCTAATGGAAGCACTCCCGGGTCTGTCTCCCTGTGTCTCCCGGTGTCTCCCTCTCTCCTGCTGCCTGTTGATGGCCGCCTTTGAAGGCAGAGCGATGAATACGAAGAGAGAACGTGCATTTGTTGTTTTGAAAAGGCAAAATGAAAGAACGCCGGGATCAAACACATTTAAAGATCTGCCTCATACAACTGAAATGTTCATTTTAAATTCCAAAAATGATCCCTCGAACTGGAGAACATACCGGTAATAAATAAATAACCTTCATTTCAAACCCTTCATGGCGTTTAAGCAGCAGACTCGTCTGGTTGAGTCTGCGGGAGACACTTGAGCGGCGTGACGGAGAGTCGTATCGAGCGGCCGGGCTTCCACCGGCTTCCCGTCATCACGCCGCTGTGCGTCGGCCGCTGTGCGTCGGCCGCTGTGCGTCGCTTCTTGTTGAGACAAACGGTTCCCTTCTCGCCTCACGCCGCAGGCTGCATAGGCGAGCCTTTCAAACTTGTGTTTGCACACAGCAGAGGGAAGTGACACACAACAAAGTGAATTCTATTTGTGTTTCCTCGCCTGCATTCGCGTCACACGGAATAATGGAGAGTATATATATACATATATGTATAAAAACAGCGTTTTCCAGTGGGAGCCACACAGCTTGAGGGACAAAGGAAACAGGAAGTGTGTTCATACCACGCTTCTTTATTTGGCTTTAAAGCGCGTCAGTGTTTAAAAATGGAGGAGGTGGTTTCTGTTTGCTCCAGGAGATGAAGCAGCTGGAGGTAATGAGGAGGAGGAATCTACTGACGGAGGAGATTAGATCCGACACATGCCTCCTGTCATGTGTCTGAATGACTGAACTAAAGGAACATACCGCTGCATCTCCTTCCCAACGACGACGACTCCTCCAGTACTTTAGTACTTAACCCAGCTCGTCACTACTTACTCCAGAACTTCAGTACGTGTTCTGGTGCTGATCCGCTACAGCTTTAACCTTCACCGTCCTCAGACTGATCTACTCCTCAGAGAACGCTCCCACGGGTCATCCTGGGAACCGGCTCTGCATGGCCCCGCAGGCCGGGGGTGAGGTGGCCAGAGGTCCTCTTATTGCCTCCTAACCTGTTTGGACAAATAACTGGACGGGAGAGTCGGGGCTCCTCCGTGACCTATCTACCCCCCTTCAACCCCCCCTCATAGATTCTGTCGCCTCGGCTCTCCTCGCCTCATTAACGTGACCTTTGCACACAAAGAACGTTTGCTCCAGACGGCCCGCGTCTAATTGGATGAATGTGCGCTGCAACCTTTTCCATTAGGAAACAAATAAGATGTTCTCTTCATCACGATGATGATGAAGAGAGTCAATTGATAAAACTCTTTTATTGCCTCATATGCCTTGGAAGACAAATGGATGTTTTCACTGTTTTGGTAAAACACTAAAAGTTGAGGCGGTAGATTAAAGTCTCTTAGTGCAGCTTCAGAACCCTTTGGCACTAGAACATGCAACAGATCCTCAGACGGTTCTTGGAACATGCTGCTCTTCAGTGCGTTTAACTGGGAAAGCAGCATTTCAGGGACCAGGGAATTGCCGCTGAGTCCACAGGTCACATGACGCACACCTCCAAAGTTGGACCCCGGACGTAAGATCACCGCTTGTTGGAACATGAGCGAGCAAACAAATGATCGTACCCGCAGCTTCCAAAGCGAGTGCTCTAACAGAACCCCCCTGCGAGGCGTGACGGTGTGACCCCCCACAGGGCACCGCGGGGGTCCCCAATGGGGCCACATGATCAAATATCAATGCACAACTTCAATTGGATTTTGTAGTCTGCTTTGTTATATGATGAAGATTGCGTTGCTCCAGACGCACATTGTAAAGCCTGTTTGATGGCTTCCAGATGGCACGCAAGTTAATACCGTTGAAAAACCCATTAGAGCTGTATGAACGTGTAATTGAGTTAGGTCAGGTTTTACCCCGTGGGAGATGATTTCACGAGCTTCAAATGGTTCCAGAAGAATCAAATGCTCATTTGAATTTAACAATGCGATTGTTAAATGTGTCACATCTTAACTGGCAGTTTGAAAATAAAAATTCAACCTAAATGGACATTTTCATAAAAGGTCTTGTGGGCCCAAAAAAGATCTTGCAGTCGCTGTGCGATCGCGTCATTGTTGGCAGAGATTCTACCTGTAACGACACCAGACTGATTCCAGCCTCCTGCGAGTAACGAGCAGGACGGACTCCAACACAATCGGAGGTGTGAGGATGTCCTGGACGGGGCAGCAATTGTCATAATTATGATTCAGTTTCATTAAAAACAGCCCCAGGAGCCTCAGACTGAGAGAACATCGGCCATTTTGCATCATAACTAAACTATGATATGTGAATCAAGTCCTGCTGCCTTGGAAAGCAACATGCATCAGATCATTTCAGTAACTACGACGTGCAGTAGTTTATTTATCACATTTATGTGATAGGGTTGACCGTAATAACAAATGTAATCATACAGCCATTAAATCATGAAAAATTATGTTTGCAATGACATTCAAGCAACTAACCTTAGCAGCACCTTTGCTCTTTGCTTTAATTAAGCATTATGCAAATAGTGCAGGTGAATAAATCAGCAATGTGTTAATTAAAAACAGATAACGAGCTGCTGCCAGCTGCATAATACACCAACGAAGAAGCCCAACGCACACGCAGCAGGTGTGTCTGCTGGCTGAGTGACTGATTGGTCGACCAATCAGGAGTCCCTCCCTCCTCCAGGGTGGCTCCTCTTCCTCACCCCCCCCCCCCCCCCCCCCCTTCCTTCCCTCCCTCCGCTCCATTGCAAGATAACAAATGAATGTCTGCATTTACCTTCATATCCTAAGGCTGGAGACGACGCCACGCCTCCCCTCGTCTAAGCACACACACACACACACACACACACACACACACACACACACACACACACACACACACAGTTGATTGGCACATCACAGCTGGGTGGTGTTTGATCACTTTGTATTCTACACAAAAAAGCTGTTATGAACACGCAGGGTTCTGTCTACGAGAGAGGGACAGAGAGACCGAGACAGACAGAGGGACACAGAGACATTTCATATTTCAACGTTTCCGGTCGTTGCCATGGTTACAGATTGAGCTGCGGACGCATGCTGGGGAAGGTCAGCAGTCTCCAGCAGGGCTTCCGCAAGAAGTCATGAAGACACTCAGAGGACGTGTATTCTCAACTGGACAAGGTCTGCAGTTTAGAAACCCTCTTCTTCATCGACCCCTGACCTCTGTTTAGGAATCCTTCCCTCTGCGTCTCCTCCTTTTCTTGTCAGTTTCAATAATCTTCCACAAGTGAAGCCGAGTGAAGTCATCAACGCCCGCCTTGTGATACTGTGGATTTCATTCTGTGCTCCCTTCATTTCCTGCGTCAGGCTGCAGAGTGCTTTGTGCCGTCCGGCTCTTATCTCGACGAAGGCTGCGACCTGCAGCCGGCGAAAACAAACCAGCGGCCGACGGCGACGCGTGTCGCTGATAGCGAGGAGACAAATGAACAGCGAGAAGGTGCAAAATACACAGAATACATACGTGATGATGCGAGAGCTGGCCC
The DNA here is from genome assembly GCA_021346845.1 of Apeltes quadracus. Taxonomy (NCBI): domain Eukaryota; kingdom Metazoa; phylum Chordata; class Actinopteri; order Perciformes; family Gasterosteidae; genus Apeltes; species Apeltes quadracus. Next base: position 1,569,093 of record CM037922.1, on the reverse strand, counting down.
TCCGACCCAGCTGCACTAGTGTTGGTCTGCGATGAGGTGGAGGAGGTGGAGGTGCGTGTGTTTGACCCCCCCGTCTCTCTTCTAGTAATCATGGTGTTTATTGCAGGCTAATAGAGTGATGGTTATGCACGCCACGCTGCCGCTGCTGCAGCCAGCTCAGTCATTTAGCCGAGAGGACCACTCGACCGATGCTGACAGCACACACACTTCAATTACAGCAAGGACAGATTCCCCAACCCCCCCCCCCCCCCCCCCCCCCCCCCACAGACACACAAACACACAACCAACACATCTCAAACACATAATAAATCACATCGGAAAAACTCATTTCATGAACATGAATATGAATAAAAAGACAGACACACAAACACACACGCACGCGCACGCACGCGCGTTATTATCAGAGTGCTGCCTCTTGATAACGAGTAACATTACTAAAAGGTTTTACCTCCCACACACTCGAAGAGGGAAGGGCAGCGTGTGTGTGAGAGCCCTTGTACCTGTGGAGTCATTTGTTTGTACGCACACACACACACACACACACACACACACACACACCAGTCTTTCACATGCGTGTGTGTGTTTGTGTGTGTGAGAGCGAGTGGGAGGCAGTCTGGTCTAAAGACCGGCGCACGCTTCTGCTTCTGCGTTTGGCGTGTTGCGTCGACGGACTCGTTTCAGTTCATGGTTCTAAAGTCTTGCGCGTGTTGCAAAGCAATTCACCGGCAGACCACCAGGCGGAGTAACGGAGTAAGACCTTTTTTCTATTCATAGTCCGCCATTGACGCGTTGCATAAGTGATCATATTTAAGTGAACATATTTACAAACGCTTCAATCTGATTCATTCTCTCGTAAAATATCTTTGTTTTAATAATGGCGGAATTATGAAACCGGAAATGTGAGACTCTGGGAAGGATGTAGTTAGCAGACCACACACGTTGGCTTGCGGCTCGCGTAGCTTTTGATGCAAGCCTAGAAAAATTGGTCGACGCACGCAAGAGGGGGCGGAAAGGCAGCAAGGGGCTGTTGCGTCTGCGTGTCCTTGCGTTTCTCCAGGAACGCAGAGGCACAAACTAGGCTTTAGAATTACTTATGCAAATAATGCACGTCCTCTTGGATATGATTAGGAGATATGAATAGAATCGGTGGTGCAAACTGTGATTTAAAAGGATTTCCTTTGTGTTGGTGCATAAAATCGACCGTCGTCCGTAGGCGAGACGCTACGGCAACGACGTGGAGTTGTGTCGTGGTTGTGAGTTTCAGCACCACGGACAGCTCCTCTCAACCCCCCTGGAGAAAGTGATCCTAATTCCCTCCACCTCCACCTTGTGGAGTCCACGTGGATCTTACGGATTCTTTAGGTCGATCGTTTCAAGTTATTTCGACACAAGCAACGTCGACTGGGTTCTAAACTGGAACATCTCAAAAGGCAGCTGGCGGAAGGAGCTGCAGTAACACAGACGATGTAAACAAGCTTCCGTGCTTCTTCAACCTTTTCTTACTGCCAATTGTCAGTAAACAGTTTTCTGCTCACAGTTTAGAGATGAAAGCGACCGCAGCCGTCTGCGTCTCCTTTTAAAAAGCAACATGGCGGCCTCCTCTGATGGAAACTTGTGCGATTTGTCGCGTCCTGTTGATGTTACGCCTCTTTGTTCAGTGAGCTCAGATGCTCTCATTTAGCTTTACTGTGGCTGCGTAATTAGCTTTTCAATGGACCTGGAGTGCTTGTGTGGGCCGTGTGTTTGTGCGGGTATTGATTAAAGCACTCTTAGAGCAGATGTGTGTGTCTGTTTGTGTAGTGAGGCACTGCGGCTGTGTTGGTTGGTTCTGATGTGTGTGTGTTTCTTTGCATGTGGTTGTGTGTCTGCGTTGAGACAAAGGAGGGTCTGGCTGAGGTTTTATTGTGTGATTTTCAAAGTGTGGCCTGTGAGGACTGTGCGTAAATACGTTACACATGTTCTGTGTAACTATTTCTAACCCTAAATCCTACTCACCTCACGTAAGCTGAGCGAATCAACAAGAACAGCACGCTCTGTGCTCGTGAGATTCTGCTTCAGACAGACATCACACTCATCAGGGAGGACGCCATGTCGACACTAACCCCCCCCACAACCCTCCTGCACCCTGCTGTGTGGCCAAAAGGTTCCAATCCACAGCCGACAAGCACATGAGGAAATATCTCCCCGTTATAATAACTAACTAACTATCTAAACACCTCCACGTCACTATTAAAAGCCCCTGGAGTGTGTGTTGCTTTTCTTCCCCGAACACACACACACGCACACAAAGACACATTACATTGCTTAATTATTTCTTTTCAGCATTAATAGGTCTGTTTGAGCTCTTTAAAACCCAAATGAGCTCACATACTCAGGTAGTCCTGCTGGACAAGGACCGTTTATGAGTTAAATAGTTTTAATATTGATGCTGCAGATCATGGTGGGAAACGCAGGAATATGCAGGAGTGAATGGAAACTTCAGAAGAACTTGTAATACTTTCATTGCTAAATTTGCCCTTAAAGCGGCGTGCATGCGGCTGCAGGTGGAATCTTTCCACGGACATTTATTGAAACGTGAATGTGAATAAGCACGAGGGGGTGTGAGTGTCTGACGGATCTCGTTTCGTCGCACACTGCAGCAGCTATTCGCAGAAACCGACACACACAGGTATTAAAACCTCACAAGAGGCGAATCACACGCACACAGCAAGGGGTGTGCGATAAACCCCCCCCTCCCCCTCATCCACTATCCTCATTTTGCTGTCCTCTCCTCCAACTCAGCTCTTTTCTCTCCTCTGCACCTCGTTTGTATTCATTCATATCGTTTAACCCCCTACCTCCCCTACCTCCCCTACCTCCCCTACCCTCCCTACCTCCCCTACCTCCCCTACCCTCCCTACCTCCCCTACCTCCCCTACCCTCCCTACCTCCCCTACCTCCCCTACCCTCCCTACCTCCCCTACCTCCCCTACCCTCCCTACCTCCCCTACCCTCCCTACCTCCCCTACCCTCCCTTACCTCCCGTACCTCCCCTACCTCCCCTACCCTCCCTACCTCCCCTACCCTCCCTACCTCCCCACCTCCCCTACCTCCCCTACCCTCCCTACCCTCCCTACCTCCCCTACCTCCCCTCCCCTCCCTACCTCCCCTACCCTCCCTACCTCCCCTACCTCCCCTACCTCCCCTACCCTCCCTACCTCCCCTACCCTCCCTACCTCCCCTACCTCCCCTACCCTCCCTACCTCCCCTACCTCCCCTACCTCCCCTACCCTCCCTACCTCCCCTACCTCCCCTACCTCCCCTACCCTCCCTACCTCCCCTACCTCCCCTACCTCCCCTACCCTCAAAGGCGTCAGTGACCTTCATCCACGCGTCAGCTCGGTTTGCGTGTTAAGAAGTTGTGGCTGTACGGAAACATGACGGAGATGATCCACGTCTGTGAGTAGTTGGATGGAGGAATAGTTGCTTCATGAATCAGATTCAAAATGAATCCAAAACAAACACGTATCCAATGGTGTAATTTACTGAAGGTAAAAATAACTATGACTTTATGACTTTAATTAAAGTCAGTATTTGAACCCAGTGGCTCTTAGTTGTTAGTTGTGTAGTTTATTGATTGACCTCAGGTCCACAAACCACATCCTCATTTTCCTTTTAACTGAAGTAGCTTTCCTGATTAGCAACATTTAAAGACACCTTCTTCAAGGCGAATGGCCGCCACGCTGCCATGAGGCTGAAGAGGAATGTGAGTGGATTCAGGTGGAAATGTAGAAGTAGACTTTGAAGAGGAAGAGGAAGAGGAAGAAGACGCTTAGTTGTGTGTTGAATGTGAGCAGACTGAGATGCATGTGACGTTTTCGACAACGAGTTTGGAGGCAGAAAGAAGACGTCAGCCTGCCGGTGTTTGATTGACAGCCGATCTCTGGGAAGTGCAGTGAAAAAGCGCTCGCTGCTTATCAATCCGCACCGTGTTTGTTGGAAAACCAGCTGTGCGTGTGCGTGTGCGTGTGCGTGCGTAGAGACACAATTCTCCTTTCCAGGCGATCGTAACACGTAACACGGCTTGCATGGCGAATGCGCACACACCCACACGCGCGCACGCACACACACACACACACACACGCCAGGCCGGGCCGTGTGAAGGGGGGCAGGGAGGAAGCGCTCGAGGCAAAGACACGTTCAAAGCTGCTGATCACACAACCCAACGCACAAAAAACACACAGCGAACACACACAACCCCGCGTGAACCGGGAAGGCCAACGAGTGTGTGTGTGTGTGTGTGTGTGTGTGTGTGTGTGTGCTACACTGTCCCAACTTACTTTGCATTGCCTCAGGTGCACATCAAACACACACAGTCATTAGCAGGCAAACCACATGTCTAACAGGAACCCCCCCACCCCCCCACTGTCTCTCTTCTCCTCCACCTCCTCCCCCCTTTCTCTACTTTGCCCTCTCTTCCAAGTGTGTGTATTGAGTGCATAATGAGGGGGGAGTACAAATATCATTAAAAGCGTCCCAACATTAACATTCATTCCCATTTATTTATAACCATTTATTTACATGTATTCTGGAAATCCATCAGTCAGCGATGATTTACTTCCTGCGGGTTTTTTTAAACTTCACTGAGATGACAGCGAGCTTTGTGACAATATTCACCATAACCCCAAACCTGTGTGTTCCACCAGCTGAGATCGAACGCTGCACCGTCGCACCTGCGTCTCTTACTACCAGTAGCAGTAGTGAGGTTTATCACTTTCCAAGCGGCCTCCTGGGGGAAAGACCTGCGTTTGCTTTGGGTTTCGCTTCTCCGGGGAGAAAAGGAGTGAGAAGGTTTCTGACAAAAGCAGGGAGGACAGGTGGAGACAGGACGCGTCTTTCACAAGCAGGGACACGGAGGGAAGTGGCAGGGAGACAAATCTCAAAAGACAGTCTCTGGCACCTCGGTTACGCGGGATTCTTTTTGAAAATGACAGAAGAGAAGTTGGGGAGAGGTGCTGAGGAGCCATTAATGACTGAGACAGCCAGAGAAGTCCACAAATCCTGACTGACTGTCCCTCTGTATTTGTTCCAGGTGTCACCCGTCGGGACCGCGCGGGTTGATTCGCTGTCTCGTCTCAGCGTCTCAGCCGGACCTCAAAACAGGTGCAAGCGAAGTTTGGAACGAAGGACAGACACAAAAACCATGGTTCTGTTTTTTGAGAAACCTCCGGTATTTAAAAGTGAGTGGCATCGTGTACATTTCTGTGTGGCTACTAGAAATGCGATGGTGGTCCATGTAGAGTCAAACAGAGCGAAGAGCACAGTGCACCTTCGATAGCACCTTCTTCTGCCCTGCTCAAGGGCACAGTGACAGAATGTCCCCTTTTGGTTTTTCCCATCTGGTTCTGAGAGGCGGCCGGTCTCTACTTTGTAGTCATTAGACCTCTGCCCCCCCTGAAAACCCCCCCAACTGAACAACTTCACACTCGGGTTCTCGCCCACACGCGTTCCTCCCGCAGCACTTGGCCTAATAGTGGGTTTCGGCCTGGCAGTAGATTGTAGTCTTATGGCTCAGCGCTAAAGGCATTAGCATTTAAATGCAACTGCCAGGAGGCATCACGGAGCCGAGGATCTGCCGCTTTCTGAGTTGGAAAGAAACTTGTTCGTTTTCTATCGAGTGCGACGTAAACGAGGCCTTTGGAAAAACACCTGTAAGCTCGTCGTATGAACGTGCGTTAATATGTTTGGGACTCGAGCCGTCTTCACATGTTTGACCTGAAGGCTCTGACATGTGTTTTATATTTATATGTGGGGATTAGATTCATATTCACACCTCTAGTGTGAAGTGATTATCTACATGTCATAATATGGCTTTCAGCACTGAGGTGAAATAACATGATCTGACTCCTAATCTGATATTAGCCTAGAGAGTGTTTGCTGTAAACACAGCAATGAGGTCGGAACATGCCTCGAGTACTAAGCGACTCGTAACCATCCTAAGAGCAGCTCCTCAAGCGAATAAAAAGCAGGAGAAAACAATGGGGATCGCTAACTAGCTCCCGTGTTAGCATAAGTCATGGATGCAAGGTCGAAGCCCGTCTTTGATCGCGTATCGGCTGAAAACTGGTGCAGAATTCAAAAGCAAGAATTAGTGTTTGGTTCAGAACATCACACCAAGCAGTTTTGGCTAACAATAGATGCGACAATAAAAACGCCACATGCGACCTTTTTTTTTGTGTGAAGCCCCATTTGTTTCCTCACAGGGCTCCACTAAAATGTCCAAGACAATCCCGGGAACGCGAAGGTGCGGAGCGCTGAGTTATTCCTCCTGGCAGCCTGCCGCCTCAGTCGATCTGGCTCTTGGTTAACACGTCCTGCCGCTGCGCTTTGATTGAGAGAGGCAAAAAAGGGAAGAAGGTTTGTTGAAGAGCGACTGGAAGAGTGAGTGAAAGGGGGAAAGAAACAGTGGAAAGTCTTCCTTATTTAAATGAGTACTGGCTCATTTGTCTTTCCACAAGAGCACATGTAAATGAATAACATATAATGACCCTAAGATTAACATCATGTATGTCTGAAACAAAAAGCATGAAATGGCTTAAGACTAGGACACTATGGCTTTGTGACTTTGGTTCAAAGGGAACCACGAGCTCCACTTTCCATCAACTAAGTGGCTCGGCTTCAAAACGCGATCAAAGCCAAAGCCATGAACAGACCCACTTCTCCACGACGTGGAGGACACAGCGGGTCTGGGGGGCTCCAGGACAACAGAGCGGTTACCAGGGGGGGGCGAGCGATGCTTTTCTTTGGCAGCGAGGAGTTGCATAGACTCAGAACACCAACTCGGAACACCTTTTAAAAAACCGTCATCTCAGGTAAGAACTAAATCAAAAGACACCTCCCCCCTTTCACATCCGTTATGGCAGCACACAATCCGAAGCTCAACACTGTCACATTCCTCATCTCTCTCGAGCATCCACAGCTGTCACACACTCATCCTCGACAGCCCTCCAACTCATTGTCATGCAGACCCACACCTGACAAAAAGCATGCAAAAGCATACACGTGTTCACACACACTGCACTCACACACACACACAAGCGCGGACCAGCAGTGTAGAAGTGGTTTGGCGCTTTGCAACCCCGATTGAGTAGTTAAAGGATCAAAGTGGCGGCGGACCTGGCGAGCAGCGACAGTGAGAGTGCAGCTTTGACAGCAGGAAGGAGCCGGAGAGGAATATAAACCCGCGTGTGTCAGCTGGTAAAAGATGTGATGTTGAGCACCACTTCACTCCAGAGTGAAACGCGAAAACCACGGCGCTGCAACGAGCTGACGGACACGTCCAACCAGAAGAAACACAAACAGGACTTTGTGAGAGCGGGGGTGGGGGAGTAGTGGCGGCTGAAATGCTATTAAAAGCACCACAAAAGCAGACAGAGTTTGTATTCGGGGGTCAACAACTGAGTGGAAACTCTGCCGGTCGTATTTCCAAATTAGCTCTCTGAGGAAAATGGAAAGCAAAACTTTATTGTCGGAATCCCAAGAAATCCGTTTAAACTTCGATGAGAGCCAATAGGAACTCGCCGGATTATGCTCATGTTATTTTTACTGAATTCCAGAAAAGCCAGCGGTGCATTTTGCATGCAGTGTGCATCTGGCTCGGTGGGAAGCGAGGAGATATTATACTACCCACGGTATTGAAATTTCCTGGGCTTCCATTCCACCCGATGCATCTGGCTGCGGATGTGGCTCACTTAGTCATCGATAGGATGTCGGCCGCCGGGGAGTGGAAGTATTGACCTGCAGGTTAAAGCAGATAAATTGTCTATCTCAAAATAAAACATGAGGCAATAAAACCAGCGTCTCAGGCAGAGGTTTGGACCCAGCATATCTTTGCCTTTTTAGTTCTCTCCCAACAAACAAAAGTTTGGAATATTCAGCACTTTTTCTGCCCACAGAATCAGAATTATGGGAATAACACGAGAAAAAAGGACTTGATCCTACGGCTCATTGAAATCTGGTTCTTCTATTATAGGTTTGTCCTGAGAGCAAACATTTGGCAATGAAAGCCTGTAATTCCAGGCTTTTATTTTCCACGCACAATCAGTTTACGTACACAACACATTCACGGGAGCGACGGAGCAGCTCGCTGTCAAGAAGCGGGGAAAAGAACTGTGCAACTTAATAAGCACGGATCGCCTTTCCCTTCAGAGCACAGAGCATAACACACCTGGAGCGGTACCACACGCCGCATCGGCTCGGCTCCTTTTAGGATGTCAGAGTCATGTGACACATTTGGTTGGTGACAGTTTGAGCCCAGCAGTTTCTCCTTTTTTCTCTTCCCGTGGTCTGTTTACACTATTTATGTTGCCGTGAGGCTTTGGTGCCATACGAGGACGAGGCTACGATGGAAGGGTGAGACGGCTTCATAACACCCGGCACTTTCCAATTAAACAGATTTACAGCTCCAGTGATCGCTCTGATGTGGATGATTAACAATGAGAAGGATTCCGGCCTGCAAATGAAGTGTTATGGTGGCTCCAAGTGTTTCTCAACCATATCAAATATCTGATCAGCAGTGAAAGAAAAATATTTTTCTTTACCGGAAATTGGCTTGCTGATAACTCATCGCATCAATTTCAAACTTTTAATGTACAGAGGTGCTGACTTCTAAAGGCAACTCCTAAATGAGACAGCTGTGCACAATGTGCACGGCTTTTCAGTCAATGTAGTTGTGTAATCAGGGGCGGAAGCCTTTAGCACAGCTGTCATCATATATACATTTGCATATAGCTTCATGTAAACGCAGAGCCATTAAGCAGTAATCTGAAGCTGCTGCGTGCGGATGTTATCTCCAAGCAGAATCAGTTAGTCTCAAAAGCTTTCATGTGCTACTTAATGATGCATGAAAGGTGCAAACACACAAAGTTGTTAGTGTTAAATATCCGGTGATGTTCATGTTGCCGTAATTTAGCTGAGCCATACAACTGATAACTGAAGTGGATTTCACATTTCTCCCTCCGAGTAAAGTAAAAGCTTTAAAACCTTGGAATGTGTCTTTAAAGGGTTATTTCCTCTCCGGCGGCGTCCAGAGATCTCAAACCAAAGCGGCCTTCTGAGAGGATTGTGATCACAGCAGTTACACATTGTGACCCATCAGTGGACCAAATTAGACACCACTCTGCCTGCGCAGACACACAACCTTCTGGGGAGGATTCCTCCTCCAAACAACTGCAAACGGCGTCTCCTCGGCTCGACTAACCGCTGACCACAATCAGCGACAATCCTCCTTCCGATCCAGCAAACCTGATTCCCGCCCGACAGCAAGTGGGCCGCCGATTCCACAGTTAAACTAACCGTTGTGAAAATGAATAAAAAACGCTGCATTATAGCTTCCTGGTCCTCTGCAATTTTAATTAGCTCATATGAAAGAACGATATCTGGGTGAAGTTGGAAAATAATTGAGGACTGAACATCTTTTATTGCGTGTCCTAAATGATTTCACAACTTGATTATTGTGCTTTTTTCTTTTTTCTTCTCTTTACTAAACTACATATTTCCCAAAAGGCCATTTCAGACGCCCATTAAAACAATGGCTGTTTTGGGCAAGTGGGATCCGGCTGCATGTGAACGGGGGGGAGCTGGGGCATGCTGGGTACTCAATGGCTGTGATTTGGACAGAAGGCGGTGGGAGTTGGTGTCTGGTTGTTTTTCATGCTCCGTCGCTTTGTTCGCTATGAGGCCTCTCAGAGGAGAGACAGAGTCGATTATCGCTGCCCGTGTGAACCGGGGATTCTTACACTTTATTAACTCAGGATTCCACTCAAGCTTTTCCCCCAGTGAGCCTCGTCCCTCTGGTCAGAGCATTTAAAATAAACACACTGATTCAATGAATTGTCACTGGGCAGCAGACGTACTTATACAACTAAGATCATTATAGCTGACAGAATCAATGCGAAATGAACCACGATTCTCCAAACACGCAAAAACACATTCGTACCAGGCAAATCTAACAGGTGCAGAGCGGCAACTTAATCCATCCGTCCATTTGCTTTCCATCAGGCGAGGGAGCCGCGTCCTTCAGCCAGAGGAGATCTGTAACCCCTTCCCCGAGGTCTCCTCCATGTTGGATGTGCCCAGAATGCCCTCACTGGAGGATGGATGGATGTTCTTCAACCCGGGCCGGTTCCTGTCCCCACAGCTAACTGGCCCGGTGGGGGTGGGGTGGGGGGGGGAGTGTGGCGTCAATCCGACTCTGGGCCACTTGAACTCTTTTCTCCTGGGGGGCAATAACCAAGTGCCATTTTGTGTTCGAGCAGCACGGTTTGGGTCTTGGATTTGCTGAGTCTCATCCGCGATGCTTGACATTCTCCAGTGCACACCGGGGAGGATGCCGGCACAGCCGCATCATCCAGCGTGGCAATTTGACATCAAGGGGATGTGGAACACGACAAGGAGCTCCACATTGCAACATATTATGCCAGTAAATATATATGTTTCTAAGGTCTGTGAGAAGGAAGCTGCTCTTTGAGTAAATTAGTGCTTTGTGGTTAAGGTTTCTAAAAGCTCTACCAGAAAGCAAAGCCGGCATTACTGTCGACAGCCGTCATTGATCAATCCACGTATTGTTAGAAGCAGAACGTGATTCAATAACAACGACAGAAAAAGACTCAAAGGGTCAAATGAACGTGGAGGTTTGAGGCGGACGTTCAATACCAAAGCTGGACCCGTCCGACCGCGGTGATGCATTTCATCAAATGCAAAGGTCCGTTTCCAGAGATGCACAAGCAACTTCTAAGCGCCTTTTAGGGTCTTTAAGGAGCGTGGAGGTAAATGCACACGTGTCACATGTTACATATAAACCGGTGGGCTGATTATTCTGCCCGTGTCACATGTTACATATAAACCGGTGGGCTGATTATTCTGCCCGTGTCACATGTTGCATGTAAACCGGTGGGCTGATTATTCTGCCAGGGGCCTGAAGAACTCTGGAACTGTTCAGACTGCGCGGCACGTCTTCCTGCAGCAGCGCGTGTGGAATATTCTGTGAACAAATGACGTGGAAGTTGCCGGCGTCCCCTCTGCTTTCCTTTACAGAACGACTTTCCAGTGATGAGTTGAAACACAAAGAGTATCTGCTGGATTGGTGTGTGATGCTGGGCCTCCGTAGACCAGCACTAGGCTGGTGCTCCCCCCCCCTATTTGGGGGATGTGTAGCACATGAAAATGTCAGGGATCTGTGGTTTGTGCAACAGATAAGTAGGTTCACTAATTTACATTTTCTGTGCAATAGAGAATGGTGTCTGCGAGTGGGTTTGAGTTACGCATGAATAATATATTTATACAGCGATAAGGATGTTGTGATGTCTGCGAACAGCAATCATGAAACATCTCACCTGCCCTCGTCAGGCGTCGTGCATCAGCAGCTCTTGTTTGCGCTCACGTACCTTCGGCTGGGAGCTGCTCTGGTGTTATTATTTTTCAGCCACTGGACACGAAGCCGTAATGCGACACCCTTTGATCACATCTCGAACAGGAAGTAACCCTTTATCCTCAAATATGCCATTCGAGAAGTTAAACGCAACTACTTTCTACAAATGAAATATGCGATTTCAAGTTAAAAGCTTATCACAAATATGAAGTATTAATGCAAATATGAGCTGCACTTTGTTCCGAAAAGAGGGGCTCATTAGGGAACACCCATCTTTCCAGCACTCATGTGAACAATGATGATAAAGACGGTCATTAAAGATTATCCAAGTCCCGGAGGCTCATTGCAGTTTGTCCTCCTTATCCAAACGCAGAGTGAACAATGGTCCCGAGGTCATGTGGGCGCATTACGTGCGTACGGACAACGCTGCGAATTCATCGGCTGATTCAATCTGCTTTCACCTCTTTTGAGTGGAATTTCTATGTGGATTTGTGACCCGGCTAATGAGGATACCCATTAACTAACGCTGCAGCGCCGTAACATACGAGTCAAGTCAGGCTCTCCTACTTCCATACAAATGTTTTCCAATGAGATTCAGCATTTTATGGTCAGTCTGAATGGACTGACTAATGTCCTCCAATGAAAATAAGTGGGAATCGATACCACGGCTGTTCCCCAAGCAGCCGACAGAAGGGTTCCATGCTGTTGTTTGAGTGTAGTGTATTATGGGTTTGCTGGATTGGCTTTTTAATTATTGGGTCATAACATAAGGCAACGTTTCACTTGAGGAAAACGAGTGAAATATAGTTTGGTAGCAATAAAGTAATTAGTATTTGAGCAAATGTAAATATTTCATCGTTAATGCCATTAAGAAGCGTTTTGACAAATACAGCTTTTTTTTTTACCTCCTTCTGTGCAAGTAAAATATTAGTGACTGACGTATATTTATTTTTATGCAGAACAAGAAATTGTTTTAATGACACAGTTTGTTTTCATCCAGTTTATGGAGCAATGGCTGAAACAATAACCCGCCGTATCATAAAAAACCCTGTGTGACGCAGCAGAGACACTGAGCCCGCACACGCACACACACACGCACACACACACACACACACACACACACTTTGCACGCGGGCAGCTAAGCCGGCTGGTTGATACGGTGAGCTTTATCCGATCCGGCCCTTATCTTTAAAGTGTGTTGCTGATACAATTATGTCTCTTTGTGGTGTGCATGAGACTATTGTGGCGGCTCATCGGGTTCAGCTGGCTGCGTCTTCATGTGTAGTTTCCATCTGAAGGTGTTTGATGAGTTTGTGTGTGTGTGTGTGTGTCAGATAGCCGACAGATACAAAGGAGAAACACGGACAAAGAGAACCAACTAAACTTCCCCTCTGAGCTGTGGCCACGTGGTTCCATCCGGTGGTCCGTGACAGCCTGGTGGGTTAGAGCGCCCAGCAGGAGCTCATGAGAGCAGCAGCATGAGAACAAGGCGCATCAATCGCAGCTCAGGAGTGTGGGAGTCAAATCAATAGTCCGATAATGTCAGTAAATGTCACACTTTTACTGCCAGTGTCTAGACTGGAGCCAAAGGTTCTTTACATTACATAAGTATGCATGACTTAACAAACACTGGTGGGTTTTTATTTTGTATTTTATCCCTCAACCTGCGCTCCTGTCGGCCTTTTGTGTGTTTCCGACCTCCACATTCTTCCTGGTTTACGATTAAATGGATTAAAGAGGAAATAGTTTTGTGTGAAACACAGTCGAGGCGGCTTCGGGGTGGCGAGTTGGAAACGCTGGCGCTTCTGTACAGACTGATCTGAGGTGGGACTGAGTGAGCTGTCCAATGGGCCTCCATGGTGGAGACCATGAGGGAAGGGGAGGACCTGGCAGGAAGACAGGAATCTGAAAGTCTGGAACAGAAACCTGGTCACCAGCTGTGCGCCGGTGTTTACTTAGCCGGAGCGGCCGGGTCGGGGTGAAGGGGGGAGGAAGGGGGGAAGAAAGAAAGTTGTGAGCGTAGACGAGCGGGAGGTGGGGTTTGTGAAGGCAATGTCGGATGAATGGGCCTCAAGGGAGGAGAGGGAGGGGAAGGAAGGAGTGGGAGGACATGTGGGGCATGTGAAAGGCAGTCTTTGTTTGAGCTAAAAATACTGCAAATACAGTCTGGACACCCCGCCACAAGTGTGTGTGTGTGTGTGTGTGTGTGTGTGTGTGTGTGTGTGTTATAGATCACATTTCTCCACTGTTAAGATGTAGGATTAACTTCAGCGGTCAAGTCCTCACCTCGCTGCACAATCACACCCACACACCCTCAACTGATACTTTAATCCCCCACAGATGCCCACCAATTATAGCAAAGTATGCACACACACACACACACGCACACATGCACACACACACACACACACACACACACACACACACACACACCCTCTGGGCCCATTCTCCAGCATTTTAACTGTTTCTTTGAAGTGTGTCTAAACGGGGGATTAGTGTAATAGTCTAATGTTACAATGACATACTTCTCTCCTCCACTTGCCACTGTGCATTAAGCCCCCCCCCGCCCATCTCCCGCATGTCCCAGCTGCTTCGGTGTCTGGACGTTACCCCCCCTCCACAGACGGGGTGTCAAAGTTGTGGTTCTGAGGTCTCTTTTTAAAAGTGTCTCACTATGATCATTGTCCTCGTCACTGAAGTACAACAGACAAGTTGGTCTTTCGTTTTAGGTAAGTGTCCATTTGTAAATGGATTCTCTCTATGATCTCAGTCTTTTTGGGGATTTCCTCCCTAATGTACATTATATTTCATCTGTAATGTGAGACAAACAGACACTTTTCAGATTATTATTCCCATCCAGAACCCTGAGCAGTAGGACTGTAAACGTTTCTTACAAAAGCAGTTAGATCACGTTACAGTATCATGAACGAGTTTGTAAAGCTCCCGACGTCGTTGGAAGTGTCAGACGCGCGGAGTCAGACCCTGTCAGACCCTTAACATCCTATTTGATATAACAAGTTGTTGAGAAGCTGCAGGAACCACAACACTGGAGTCGAGGTGCAGGCTAAACAGTTTACATGCTACGCAATTTAATAAGCGTCCCTGCAGTTCACAGAACCCTCGCTTACATTTCTTCACACAGCTCAATAAGCTACAGCTCGCTCTCTGCATTATTTACTCAGACATCGGGGAAGTGATCAGTCAGCTGGATGTTTCACGGACCTTTCAGAATATGTACTTTGTCCGAAGGATGCAAGGCCATGGCTTGAGGAATTACATCTGGGAAGATGAACCCATGGAATATGTTCGGCAAGATCCATGGAGGGCGTCGATCTTTTTCAACAAAAAAATTATATTTTCTATCAAAACCTCTGAGTGCAAATCAGGAGCTAACGTGGGCGAACAGGTGACGCGTGGGTCCGATCACCAGGACGCCTCGCGTGTGATAATGTGTCCACCGCGCTCCGCTCTGAGTAATTCTGCCCTCCTGTGGCCATTAGTGCAACGGATACAGGCATATTTCAGACAAGCTGAACAGCAGCAAAAGGGAGGGACGAGGATGCTCGGTGGTTTGGACACGTTCAAATGCTCGGATGAATAAAGGTCAGTCCGAACTGCAGCTGTGTGATAATGAAATGGAGACTGTTTCACTGTTTTTGGGAGGTGGGAACCAGAAACAGAGGTCGGCCTCCGAGACAAGAAAAAGTGGACAATGGAGAGCAGAGTTGAGGAAGGATGTTCATCAGTTCATTTCTCTCTTCTTCTTCCTCTGATCCACTTTTGTGCTTTTGCGTCTTCCTCGTCTTTCTCTTCCTTTCCTGTCCATACGTTTACCAGCAGAAATGTGCCACAGCCTCAGAAGAAACATTTTTTGGCAGAATGTTCCCGCTCCCCCCCCCCTTCACGCTAAGCTCTTTCCAGAAGTAATGAGTGCTATAATCTGGAGCTTTTAGCTGCTGGACCGAGCATGAAAGCCTCGGCCTGGTCTCAACCAGCCGGCGGTCCCCTTGGACACCACTGGCTGTTCCCTAAAAGCTAATTATCAAATGGAGGGCTTCGTTGTTTCAGGGACTTCGTCCAGCGGACAGTCGCAGCTACGATCCATTGTTCCTTTAATCGATACAGAGATGCTGTGAAAAACAATTGCTATTTTTAGGCCTTTAGTTTGTCAAATTGGTTTTGCATCTTTCATTATGGTGCAAGTGACCATGTTTGCTGCCAACTACATAAACATCTGTGGTAACGGCAGTGAACTCGCAACACTCGGCTTTAAGTTCACAGCCTTTGTGAAAATGTCTGAATTAAAAGGGTCCACTCCTTCCTCTTTGTCGAGAATACATTCAACGTCCAAAGCGATTTGGGGGGTCAATCACGAGTTGATTCAGGCGTCGCAGCGTTGAAAGCGGATACAGCAGTCTGTTATTTGTCTAAAATGCCAAAGCTTTTCCGTGGAGGTCGAGGCATTGTGAGCGCAGAGGCAGAGGCTCTTGCGAGGTGTGAATACAGATTCCTGCAGGACTAAGAAATGGCTGCAGAAAAACTGAATGTGAAAAACACAGAACAGCATGAAACGCCCGCGAGGCCTTTGAAGTCTCTTTCATGCCTCCATCAGTCTGCGGGATGGAGCACTGCAACCGCGCCATTGTGCTGAGGAGCGGAGGTGGGGAGACTTTAGTCACAGCAATCACTGAGATTTACAGAGGACCCGGTGCTCTGTGGCATTTTGGGATTTTAAAGTTCTCCGGCTTTAAGGTCAAATAGATCAGAAAATAGGGGCTTCTGTAGGGGCGGGGCTACCTTTTGATTGACAGGTCGTGAAACCTTTATAAATGTTGGTGACGGCGGAAATATCTCAACGGTCCACAAGCTGAGCTGTTCTACTCCCACCCCCGCCCCCCCTCCCAGCTAGGATTATTCATTGTGTCAGGGCCTCGTGGCTGACAGGAGCCCTGCTGCACCTCTGAGTAACCTTCTGGTTCATCTATTGCTCTCATTATTGATCCTTTTCCTCACAATGTTTTCCATGAGAGGCTGAACCGGCGGCTTCATCCATCCCCGTGTCTCTGCTGCTGTGTTTGTCGCGCTGTAAAGTATCACTCCGTCCCCAGGGGGGACATTTATCAAGTGACGGCCGTCGGACCTGGAGGACACGAGCGAGACGGCGAGATGAGGCCGTGGAGGCCGACGCGTGGGCTGCATGCATGCGACTGAAAGAAACGGTTCAGATCTGATTTAGTCAAAAGGGTGGAAAGGTTAACGTGAATATACGTCCGATGCACAATGAACCCTTCAAAGAGACGGGTCACCCACTGGCACAAACCTGTGAATAAGCTCAGTGTTAAATAAAGAGATAATTATTAGAATAGTGTAATGTGACGTCATCAATACCAAGACAGCGTGAACGAAGCGAATACAGAATAAACAGTCAGATGCATTTCCCCTCGTTTGACACTCTGATGAAGACAGCAGCTCAGCTTTCGTCCTCGGAATGAATTGTTCTCTGTGAACAAGCCTGACGCAGCTGAACGACGCCTCCGGCGGCCATGAAGGCGTCTGGCTGTATCCTCAAACATCACCGTGCACGGACGACGTCCCGCGGACACCTGTCTCCCCACTTCCCACAGCAATTCATTTAGAAAAAGCCCCTGTAAGCAGGCAATTAAACACGTCCCTCAACTTTGCTTTCAAATGCTGGGATTATACACACAACCTAATGAAAAAGACTCTCCTTCCCGCTCCTGCCGTTCATTATGCTAATGACGTCCCCCTTTTAGCTGCCGTATCTGCCTCCATTTTAATATTCAGAGGAGAGAGACCCGAGGAGGGGAATAAAAATTGTTTTTGGCGATCCATTGAACGTGTTCCAATAAATAATTCCAGAGCGAGACGACGGGAGCGAGCGTGAAATTATAAAATAACAACGCAGTGCACCTTGATTACGGAGAAGGGGAGAGAGACACAGCTGTGGACTTGTTTCTTCTCTTTCCTCGCCACCAGTGTGTGAAGAACGATCCCAGTCACCCTGATGTAATTATACACAGAGGGGGGGTGAAGAAGGAAAACAAGAGGATGGACCTCTTCCTTTGTGAATTATTCATGACTTTGAAATATATGAGGTTTCTCCTAAGTGGTTACACACACACACACACACACGGTGTCCTGCAATGAGGGATGGACACATCCCTCAAACACGACTACTATGCAAACGTGCACACATCACATGCACGCTGTGCAACAAGCAAAGCAACAGATGGAACAGTGATGTATTCATTTCCTTTTTACTATTCATTGGTTCATGACGTGTAGGAAATGAGTCATGAGACCACAAGCAGAACCAGTGGAACGAGGAATGCCCAAATAAGCACAAGGATATTTCATTTGTAATGTAATTTCAGTTAAATGATTTTTCCAAAGGACTTCACAGGGACTCCCTAATTAAAAACGTGGCCACGTTGTTTTATTTTAATCAGTGGTGTCAGTGGAAAGAATCACAACTTGTATTTGTTCTAGTTGTATTTTTTTTTTTTGCTCCGGATTTTTTAAAACGTTTCTACGCATAGAACTACACCACATGTCTTCTATCTATGCATAGAACTACATCACATGTCTTCTATCTACGCATAGAACTACATCACATGTCTTCTATCTACGCATAGAACTACATCACATGTCTTCTATCTACGCATAGAAGTACATCACATGTCTTCTATCTACGCATAGAACTACATCCCATGTCTTCTATCTACACATAGAACTACATCACATGTCTTCTATCTACGCATAGAACTACATCCCATGTCTTCTATCTACACATAGAACTACATCACATGTCTTCTATCTACGCATAGAACTACATCACATGTCTTCTATCTACGCATAGAACTACATCACATGTGTTCTATCTACGCATAGAACTACATCACATGTCTTCTATCTTTGCATAGAACTACATCGCATGTCTCACATCCACACAGTACATGTGTATGTACATGTATATGAGACAGGTCCTTGGTGCAAAATGTCTCCTGAAGACACACAAACACTTGGATTCACTTAGACTGAAGAGGTCATGTGAGTGTGCTGACCACTAAATACTTTACTAACCCCCCCCCCCCCCCCCACACACACACACACACACACACTCTCAGAGTGTCCTGACGGCTAAATACTTTACCCACCTGGCCACCCGCGGCGCTGCTAGTTAAAAGCTTTCCGATTGGATGTCCACGGATCGGGTTTCGCTTTAAAGAGCCTGCGGGAAGCCGAGCCGCTCGCCACCGGCGGGAAAACATCACGCTTCCATTCCGGGAAAGGCGTTGGAGATTGAGGCGATGACCGGCAGCGCCGGCGGCTGGGTGGATGCGGGCGGAGGCAGAGAGAGTGCAGGAACTGTTGTAATGAGTTTACGTGGCTCCGCCGCCGTCGTGTTTCATCTCTTTTTCCCGGCCTGTTTTTGTTTTTTACACCTCTTGACTTTCTTTCTGTGGCTCTTCTCTTCCCCTCTCCATTTATCTCTCTTTTCTCCCCTTCTCCTTGCCTCCGTCTCCCCCGTCCCTCCCTCCACCACCACATCTGCCCTCCCTCGCTGGGTCTTTCACCCCTCTTCAATCCATTCATCCCTCCATCCGCCCGTAGTAATGTGTCTCTAAATGAGTTACCCGCGGCAACAAAGTGGATCCCATCGCCGTAGGTATGACATCACTCAGTTGATATTATGGGCTGGTGTGAGGGAGGGAGACGGGTCCCTGAGCATTTGTTTTAAGGAAGGCTTTGGGGTTTTTAGCTGTCATTCAGCTGCTGGTCAATGTGACACAACATGGATTGTGATAGTGTGGCAAATACCGGCGCCAGATTCTAAATGACCGAAGGCTCAAACTGACAGACTGTGGAGCAGTGTTTAAAAGGAATAAGACGGATCATTTTATTTAGTGCTGCTGACTGACAAGCACCTCACGCAGCACAACATGCAAACTGTTCCGTGTATACGTTCATCCAAAATGATCCGGGACCAACGGTGACTCTCTGGTCTTTGATCCATGTGGGCAACCAAAGGTTTTAAAAGGAGGCTCGGCTCCGTTACGGCATCAGATCAATCTCCCGTTAGCAATTTCTGAACTGCTGAAGCAGCCATTCAGAGAGAAAAGTTGGCAGCAGGATTTGCATTCACATCGATCTCTATTTGCTTCATCCAACTCAAGCGCTTTTAGACTTTGAGCAGAACGTGGCTGGCGGGAATCTGGATGAAAGGAGTTCTGTTGTTGTTTTAACGTGTGCAGGAGAAATACTCAATGCTACCGAGCAGATCGGGACTTCACAGACAATCACTGGAATGCAGTGTTTACTCACCCGGGGGACAACTGAGAAGTTCATTTCCATCAAACAACGCAGTTATTTCAGGGCTCTGTGGCTTTGTGTGTGTGTGTGTGTGTGTGTTGATATACTTCCTCTCTGTCTCTTTGCAGTTTGCTTTACCATTTGTTATAATACCTCATAATACCTCAAGAGTGCTGCGAGCAGGCACACAAAGTGACACGGCTGTACACACAGGGCACGGCTGTATTTCCAGGGTCAACTGCAACGTAGCTCTGTGGTCACCACGGTAACAACCTCAGGTCCATGTTGGATCCTGTACAAACATAAGCAACACGTGTTGACACTCACATTGCACCACATCCAAGGCACATCATGGTTTATGGCGTCTCGTGGTTCAGGGGGAGTCAATAACTGTTCAAGATGTCGAGTCAATGCAAATCAATATTCATTAAACTGTCGTGATGATTAAGTTCCTAAAGCTTATGGCATCAGGACCGGGGACCTGGATGAAACACCTCCAGGGCCTCGGGGCTCAAGGCTCAAGTCTGCAGCTGCATTTCCCCCCGTTAAGAAAGAAGTACCAGTCGTGACTGCAGAATTACCCCAATGCATGACGAAGAGACCTTTAAGCATCCCCCTCTGTGTGCGTGTGTGTGTGTGTGTGTGCACAGTGCGTGACCTCCTTTAGAAGAACGCCCACTGGGTACCAACCACACAGCTCCAAGCACGACTTCCATGAAATCACTCTCCTTCTCCCTGACACTTTTACACACACACACACACACACACACACACAGGCCGTTACAACCTTAATCTCATTCATTTATTTCTCATCAGCGAGTGACGGGAAGAGAAACAGTTGCGTCACATTAGCAAACTCGGCTTCCAGGAAGCTCCGTTAAAAAGGACGTTCGCTCCGTCTTTTTTTTCACCTCCGCTGCCTCTATTTACCCATAAGTCTTTGTAATCTGTTTAGAGGGCTTATGGGGGCTTCAGAAAGTGCTCTTTCCCTCAGAGCGCGGCTCGTTTATCAAGCGAGATTAAGAAAAATCCGGAAAGTGTTTAGGATACGTGCTATTAGACGCCTCTCGGCTGCAAATGAAATCGTACCCAAAATCGAGGCAGCAACGGACAGACACGCAACAGTTCCTCCCCCTCCTCCCCCCGCAGTCACACGGCATGCGCTCCGTGTTTGAGAGTCCTTCTGACGTTTGGAAATGACTTTGTTAAAAGCTTGAACACTGACCTACGTGAACAGGACAAAACATGCCACATATTAGAGTCTCATGACTACTCGGGTATATTTAAATAAATGGACATGCATATAAAAGCCACGTGGATGTGTGGAGCCACACTGGAGGGGACTCGTATGTGCACAGGTTCACGGACGCCCTTCAGCGGCTTCCTACTGAATCCCCCCCTGGGAGCCCTAAATAATGAAAAGGCTATTTTGAGTGTGACACAGTGGGTGTGTGTGTGTGTGTGTGTGTGTGTGTGTGCGCGCGCTCCGGTATTTGCATCATCAGAAACAAATGTCCACAGAAGGTTGTGAGATTTTACGGTGCTGCACATCTGCAGCAGCTGGCCGGGGTTTGGGAACAGGAAATGAATGTGTAATGTGAAGTGTGCAGAAAATCCTCTTGATGCACTCTTCACCCAGACCTGACCTCTGGCTCACGCACACACACACACACACACACGTTTTCCTTCCTGTTCTGTTGTCATCTGTTTGTTCCTTTGAATCATTTCCACACTGATTTCTCTCAGCTAACCGCGCCGTCAATCTCGTGCTTCTCCATGGATTTAATCCTCCGCGGCGTCTACAGATTAGCATTTGTCTCGTCCCTTGTCACAACAAATAGAGTTTTGCTCCCATTGGACAGCCGCTCATCAGTGAGCTCGCTTGCAACGACTCTTGTGTCCGGTGGGATCTTGTTTGAGGGGAGTCAGTCAAAGGGCGTCCTCTTCTGGGGTAAAGACTCACCTGTTGTGACCCTGTTTCTGTCGCCTTATTCTTTCTCAACGGATCACAAAGTTTCTGAGATATTATCCTTTACTGAACTGCAGTTAAGAGAAAAGTTTCAAACCATTTATGTTTAATCCTAGAAAACTGCAGTGCAGAATTGGAGGCGGTAACCTTTGACCTTTAAAGGCTTGTTTACCGGCACGATGCAGGGCTGGTGAGCAAACACAAAGTTTCCACAATACTCATCTATTCTTTTGCCAGATAGCTATTAAATGGTTCCCGGGCCCACTGTTAATACAAAATGTATGATATTATATTATAGGTTGTGATTACATCATTATACCATCCATATAATGGCTTTCGTCTTATTATTTATTTAATGGCTTCTTTAATCAACTAGTGTTGTGTGACTGAGGACGCGATAATATGAAGCGGTCAGCAGCTTCATGCTGCATGATCCATCAGCGACTGGGAGTAAGTTCTGGAGAGGAACATCTGGTTCTGTTTGCATCACCAGACCATCAGAGTAAACAGAAATGTGTTGCCTTCAAAAAGCTTTGTGGAAATATTCCAGGAGACTTTGGTTCCGTCTCAGTGTGGAAAAGTGGCCTTATTCATCATTCTGTCATATTTAGTGAAGTTCATTTGTTTGTACTCTTTTCTTCTTCATGAAGAGGATCCCATCGCTCTGTCGCCACGCACGCGTCTCTGCGACATTCGAGCGTGTCTCTTTGTGAATTTTAGCCTTTTAATCCACATTTTTCATGCAGTTCGTAGGTTTCACTGTGTCAGTTTTAATCACTTTAATTCTGCGAGTAAACAAATCTTCAGGTCAAAGCGGCCGTCTGTTTACACGGAGGTTTGAAGCGGGTTATCCCACGCGCACACGCGAGCACAGATAACAGGAATAATTCCTCAGGTGCCCACGCTGCTTTCATGTTTGCATTTCTGTGCTCTCGCCGGCTGCTTTGGAGTAACAGCAAGCCAACACAGTTAATCCGTTAATTAGTGTTCATCTTTGCCGCTTGGACGCCATCCTCGACCTCGAGTTCACGAGTTCTTCTTCGCCCACTTACGGGTGATAAAAGAGGCAAAGATATAACCAGCATAGTTGTTTCAGTTTCGACATTCAAAGAGTTGGCTCATTGACGCGTAACCACTCGGAAGTCCGTCACTGGTTTGACGGCTTGGCCGGTCAGAGAGCTCTGGGTCTGAATACCGTAGCACATAGGAGATCGTTTCATCTCAGTGATGCACTGTATTTAACAGACTGATCATCCAGAGGGAGGCTGAGCTCTTCCCTACGTACTTCCATCCTTCTCTTCGCCTGCGTTTCTGCCTCCAGGTGCAAGTATGCCTCACTAAAGGAGACAGGTGAGACTCATCCAGCTGCACGTATCCCAACAACATGTCATGGCCATGTGATGCCTGTTGTGCGGTGCGTGAGGGTGTCGAGTCGATTTTACCACTTTTGGGATGTCGCGGTAAACTGAAGTGTAAGTTTACACCGATGACTGGAGACACCTGAATGCCTAAATAACTCCTGCGTGCGTGTGTGTGTGCACGTGTGTGCACGTGAGTGTGTGTCTGCGTCACCCCTTTGCTGACACTGTTCCTCACACTTACCCGACTGACAGCTGGTGATGGATTGGCTGCTAAGTGCTCCCTTCACACACACACACACACACACACACACACACATGTGCACGCACACGAACGAAGGGAGGAAAGTCCATTACACGTCTATCAGTGGGTCTGTCCCCATCGTAATGGGAGACAGATGTAAGGTGTTTGGGATTACCACCCTAGCGCACGCATGTAGACGTCCACAGACACACAACTGCTTCACACACACACACACAGAAAGAGACATGAACTTACACTCCACCTTAAGTTACCCGCACGCGGCCCCCCGGATGGCGGCGTTTCCATTTAACGCGCTTAGCTGTGGCTGACAACAATGATCAAAAGTCTCCTTGAGAAGGGTTGGTAAGAAGGTGAGCTGTCCCCTTCAGTAAAACCACTCATTACTCAACTCCACGCCCGGATGGAGGACCCGTGTGTGTGTGTGTGTGCGCACACATACATTCACCAACAGGGCGCACTTTGGAAGTCCACTGCTTTAAATCATTGTAAAACACGGCGGATGGGTTAGAGGGGGGGGGGGCGTCATCAAGGTGGAAAAGGGGATGGTGCCCTTTAGAGTGCATTACCAGTGGGGGAACTGGGATGAGGTGCTCTCCCAGTGGAAGAATATGATGGAGAAAAGATGTAGTGACATTCAGGCTGCCCTATGATGGGGAACTCTCATGGCGTTTCCACCCCTGGGGGAGCCTTTCGGGGGTCAGGGGGCCATTTACCAGGCTCCACCCTGAAGGAACCTGTCCTGTTTATACCTTTTTAAAACAAAAAGTAAAAAAGAGCCACTTCTGTGTTTGTCACAGTTACAAGAATAACAATTAGAAAAAGAACAAGAGAAACATTCTTCCAATAATACCTTCATATAGGATTTAAGGTAGTTGTGTACAGAAAAACAGTTTTTGGTGAGTTCAAAATGGATGAAAAAACGAAATGATCAGGAATGAAGTGCCTGCATAGGAACCATATTGATTTCATTTGATATTATAAAAAATACAGCTGGTTTGGTAAAGTTCAAGCCCGGTGAGGGTTTCTGTCCAACTGTCGCCAATACAGGACGACTTATAGTCTGTTTCAAAACTGTCTTAGGCTCCTCTCCCCTTTTCTACACTCATGTTGCACTAAACAGGAGCTAACAAAGGGGATCATTAGCTAGCACATGATCCAAGACAAACTCATCTAACAATATGGCTTTTGCTGTGGGGGCCACACAACAGAACAGCAGTGTGAAAAAGTCTAAAAGACGCAATGAGCTGCCACGTGCTGTTCAGACCTCTCGCCTTCTGAAAACAGCCCGTGGAACTTCAGGGACATCAGGCTTTCTTTAGCTCCATTGTCCCGTTCACTGCCACAAAGATGAATGACACTCAGGTGTGAAAATAACACTTCCCTGTTCAATAAGGACAAAGAGCTGGCCCCCCTAATGATCCGTCTCTGCATTAACGATCCGTCCTCGCACTAACGACCCGGCCTTCAGGATGACTAACTGATGATGTGGGAGGAACTCAAAGGAACGCGCTCAATATCTCCCACCCAAAAAAGCCCATCCTGGATCTTTGCTGCGTAATGACCACTTGATGAAGTGGGAGGAACAAAAGAGGAGAAGTTTGACAGTGAACTCAGTCAGTTCCTCCTGACAGAGAGATCAACACAATCGCCAGTGATGCGCTGCTGCGAGTCGGTGAACAGAAGACACTGACGGCACGTTTTGTTCCCTTTAACAACAAATGACGGAACATTGAAGCACACGTGGTCTCCTGAGCACTTCGGCCTGGGTTCACTAAATGAAAGCCTACCGGGTCAGGTTGGCCCATCTTCCATGAAGTCTCATTATTGCTTTTAATCACTGTGTAAAAGTAGCTGTCACTTCTGTTTGATGGGCACATGCCTGACTTCAGTGTTCACGCCGTCTCTTTCATTAACCAGGGTTCCCATGTTGGGTACCATCATGTGCTAAATACCCCGACACATGACGCAGTAGGACTGAATCTCAGGTCCGTCCGTATGCACAGTGACGGAGATGGGTGAGGACGAGAGCGCCACGCCTACCATGTTACCCCCTCCCCCGCCCACTCCTGCCCTCAGCTGTTGATTGGTTAACACAGGGGGTTTGCATTGTGCTGCAGAAAACGTCTTCCTCGTGGAGTCATGAATCATTTATTGCTGTTGAGGGCAACGCTCGCATAATGATCAGATAATGATGTGGACAGAAGAGGAGAGAAGGGCCTTCACACGTAATTTGGTCGATGTGAGAACGAGGGAGAGAGACTTCTCCAGCAGTGAAAGCCCAATACAGCATGTCACAGAGGTTATTCCCTTTTCTCTCACACTTCATTCAACCATTCCAGTTGACTCAAATGATGTCACTATTCAAGACAAAGGCCCGGAGGAACTACTGCAGAAAGGTTGAGCGTAAAAAACATCATGTGTGTATGACACTGACTTGCAATGCAAATGGAGACGGTGTTTTGTTCACACACTGGATCCATTAAATGTCAGACCTTCAGCAAAAGTACACGTAACAACTCTCTCGAGACGTATAAGTAACAGGCATGAATGGCTTCTTATAGATTGTGTTGCCATCCCTCCAGCACGTTGCCCGTGCACGAGGATCCTTGAGCCGACGACGGCTCCGCGCTTGCAGTGTGTAAAGCACGTTGACTTACACAAAAAGGAAAAACACAATGTGCCCATGAAAGAATAGAACTTCACAGAGGACTCGGCTGCCATCAAGGCCTCGTGCCGCAATGCGGAGACTGAAGGTTCACCGTGAAATGTTGTTGGGGTTCATCGCAGGACCATCGGAGCGGCTCTGTTGATTCAAACAGCTGTGATTCGGTCGCCTCGGCCAGGCACAGAAGTGGGAAACGTAAGGTGGAAGTTTATTTTCCTGCACACGTCTGGAGGGAAACCGGCCGAGCTAACGCTCTTTGCTATTAGGACAGGACTGCATGTTGCAAATGAGGAGGAAAAAAAAAAAACTATGCTAAGATTCAGGAGACAAATGTTTAAGTTGAAAATGGGTCTCGCGCCATGATAGAGATGCATCAGAATAATATTCAACAATAAACAATTAAAATGATCTAATTGAGCTAATTCCCAGATGCTGCGGTCATGTGGATGCAGGGAAATGGAGGACAGACTTCTCATTATCCGTTGAACCCAGATATGATTAGTGTCATCATCACAGCTCCATTCCAATTTAAATGTGTTGTGATGATGACTGTGTCTTTTTAACTTATGCTTCATACAGTGAGTCGAAGTACGCATATACAACGTGTCCTTATACAAACTTTGTACACTATAAATAACTTGAATAAAACATTTATGCAATTATGCACGCCCATTTGTAAGTCTAATGAGACGAGTGGATGCCGAAGGGGGCGGCGCTGAAAATGTTTGGGGTCAGCAGATGAAGCCTGAGCGGCATGAGGCCATGTCAGATGTGCCTTTGAGGGCATCTACGTGGAATAAAGTATTGATGAGCCGATAACTACAGGGAGGCACAGTGAACCTTATTACCATTCATAGATGATGACTGCTGAGTCTCGCCTCAGGACCGAGACAGAAGAGGAGATGCACACATTCACTGTTAGAAGCAGAAACCCCCTCTGTGATGATCGCTGAGCTAATATGACAGTCAATAAAAGGTGTGGCTGTTACACCATTTGAAATGACTTTTTCTTAAACATTAGATTCATTTCTGTTGATGCCGACGATGTATTCAGGTATCTTAAGGAGGATATTTACATATAAATTAAAGTTTTTTGGAGGCCTATCACAGATAAATATAGATGGTGGGAAATATGAAAGCAGAAGAAGCAGCAAGCCTCCCTTACTGTCTGCAGAGTGTAATCGTTTACATTATCAATGATTCTGAGAGGTTTTCATCACGCGGTGCATTGCTTCCCTCCCTCCCCACACACACACACACCCCCGTAAAGGAAGGCTGGTTATACTTCACACAGTCTTCACAGCTCGTTGTGCTGCAGCATTTCAGAATAAAACATCTCTAAGCACAACTAGAGGGCACCAAGACTCACACACACACACACACACACACACACACACACACAGTACACACACACACAGTACACTGTTTTTTGCATGGGTAGCATTTATTTCTGTGTGCATCTGCAACTCATCTGCTATCAGCCAAATGACATTACATTACATGTATTATCAATATGAGCATGAGCATGTGTGTGTGTGTGTGTGCCTCGCTCCGTCTCTCTCTTGCAACCACCTAAAGCGCATAGAGAGCCGCCTCTAATTAAAGCAGCGTGATGGATTCTTGTGATGGTGAATCACACACAGACACACACAGCCTGTGGTCCTGTGTGTAATGAGTTCGTATTGTGTGAGGTGGCTAAATACTCACTGCAGCGCACTTCTTGGGGCTAAAAGCAGATCAGTACTTCATTCAGGTTTCAATGCTAAAACCTCTGAGCATGTGTGTGTGTGTGTGTGCCTGCGCGTGTGTATTTCTATGCCGTTTGAGGCATGTGCACACGCCGGTGTGCAGGAACCCGTGTGTCTAAAATAAGTCATCAGAAGTTTAATAGCTTTCTGAACTCAACCAGGCTTAAATGGAACCTGCTATTTTCCATCGGACTTTCTCCCTGCACTCCCCCAACCTTTTGTGTGCGCGCGCGTGTGTGTGTGTGTGTGTGTGTGTGTGTGTGTGTGTGTGAGTTTGTGCCGCACACCAGATATCACTTTCTAATAGAGGGGTAGAAATGGTTCCCCGTCCGTGGTAATAATAATGCTCTGAATCCTCTGCACACTTTAACACGGGCCGAGCGAGAATGAGGTAATACAAATGCTAATGTGACTCCACTCGTCTCCTCGGCCTCCATCTTCTTCCACCCTTCACTGTCCTCTCCCGTCCTCTTCCTCCTCGGATTAGATTAGATGAGATCAATCAGGACACCAAAGCCAAAGTCAAACCCCCGGACCTCCTGTTGGCATCACGGGTGGATACCGACGGCCTTCTCTCCTGCTTTATTCAACGCTGTAAAATATGGCGTGTTTTCATTCCTAATCCCGCCTCACTTCACCTGCCATTGTTTTTTAATCCCCTCGACCCATCCTTTTCCATTCTGCGCTGTAATCCACTCCTCCCCGGCCTGTACCGGCCTCGCTGCCAGCTCCACCTTTGGACGAGTCACCTCCGTGTTCTCCCCCGACTCATTAGTATCGCTGACGGGGTTCATCCACCTTCACATCAGTCACTTTCAAAACTCCAAAGGACACGTTGAATCATATTTAACGACGGCTTTCATTCTGAATTATATCTCAATTTGGCGGACACAGCGACGCGTCGGACTCGCTAATCGACAAATTGTGAAGGAGACCTGCTTCCCTGAAAGTTAATTGAAGCCGGCTGTCATTGATTTGGTTACAGAGCTGCGGTGTGGCATCGTGAACTGCTTCCGTTAGTTTGGGCTTCAGCTTGAGACCTTTACTGCCAAATGTCACTCAATCACTCAAAAGAATACTTTTATTGTGCAGCAGTAGGGGAGTGTTGTGTTCATTCACAAAAAGCATCAACATGCCTGTTTGAGACGGACGAGTCTGATTTCGATCTCTGTCCGAGCTCCTTAGCTCCATCTCAGAGCGACGGGCTGAGGGGCGGAGCGTCGATGGAGCAGCAGCTTCGCCCTCCTGCTCAGCTCCACCCAACGGATCCGTCAATGGACTGGTGCAATCGTTTACCAATACTTGGATGGAAAGTGGTTTTCATTTTGCAAATGGAGCTGAAGCTTTGACTGCTTAAAAAAAATCCATGTGCATGAATAATGACATTCAAAATCAAAGCCACATGTGGAGAGCTAATTGGTTTCATGCTGCACGTTCACTTTGCCATCTTTACCGTCAATTGGCTGTTAGCTCCCCTGTGTTATGCTCCAAGGTGTTACACAGAAGGTCAAATGCCATTTTATTGTCCTGTTGGATGTGAAAGGTCTTTGTAGTGGTGTGACGGTGTCCTGTGGTCACTTCCAAGGACAAACGTCCACCGGCTGCGGCCTATCTGGTCACGTGATCACATTGCATCTGGGGGCTGGATGTGCAGGTCGGGTGGGAAATCATTAATGTGCCTTCTGAGGCACAGATGCTCCAACAGATTATCGTCCTCGTGGGCCGACACACGTGCACACAGACACGCACATGCTGGAAAACGAGCACGACATCCCAGGGCCCAAAGATCACATCCGCACAGTATGGAAAGAGAGGAACACAATATTAATTGACGAATAAAGTGTATTTGATGAGAGGAAAAGTGAGGAGGAAAGCAAATTCCATCCCAGCTTCTGGCCTCGTTTTAGTTCAGCTAAATGAGACGTTAGGTACTGACAGAGCGCAGTGATCGGGAGGGAGGGGGGGGGGGGGGGGGGGTGGTGTAGTGGAAAGAGATGTTTTTAGCCTAATCTGAACAGCACTTCCAATTTGGTTGTGTAACTGATGCATTAGGCAGATATTCTGGCTTCTTAACGAATGCCTAATGAGATGTCAGGAGAGACTTGTTTACGTCTAAGCGCACTCACACACGCGGGAAGCGATGGATAAAGAGCGACGGGGGTTTGGGGGATTTGTTTTCGGACACATTTACATTTCCCGTTAAGGCACAGATAATTGGCTGACTTTGCGCAGGCAGTAGGGCTACTGGAGTCTTAGTGCGGCAGCCCGACTGCTAATGTGCGCGCCTTGAATCAGCAGTCCACTCGAGGTTCCTTGCGGCCCATTTTCATGGCTGACGAGCGCCGCTGACATTAAAACACAACAACAATATCAGTTACAAAAAACCTCCGTCGTGCTTTTCCGTAAGAAGAGCGGTCCCTGGCGTTTGCTCGGTGGAGCAGCAGGGAGGCTCGCTCTCATCCAATCGAGGACGCAGTCGTGACATCCAGTCGGCCATGATGGCGAGCTCTCTCTCAGGACGGTTGCACTTTGGAGAGGGGTAATTAACAGTACGACAGGAACAACCTTGGGAGACGGTGGAGACAGTGCTCCCTGGAACGATGTTAAGTGACAGCTGATTTCATTTGACTTTAACACTCTGGTATGGAAAGCACAGACTGGCGCGTGTTCATGAGGTTTCATTTGGAAGAAGTGTCACAACTCAGAACATCCTTGTTGCTGTGAAGGAAAACTTCTGTTGAAACTGAGACGACTGAATTACTTCTCATTTTATTTAAATGATGCTTTTGTTGTGGTCAAGCCACATTTTCCTCCTTTCTAGGCAATAAGTCACACTATTAGTCCCGATGGAGCAACCCCCCCTCCCATCTGGGGCTTTACATCTACACTTGTTCCACCGCAGCACCTTTTAGCCGAATGACGTGTCGATTCTTAAGGACTCGACTGTGGTGTGGAGTCGTAAAAGAAAAGCTGCTCTCAGCAGTCAGACACAACGGCGTGGAGTCACTCGCAAAGTTCCATCGACACAGCGCTCCTCCCTCTCCACATTCTACCCTGCTGGCTGGAAGTCAGGAGGTGTTGAAACATGAATGATGCATTTGTGCAGAGAACTGTGAGCAGGTGGGTGGACTAATCCGCCTTCATAAAGCTCTATTGGTGTTATACGAATCCTTTTAGAGGACAATATTTGCACCACAGGTGTCTTTGTACGTCTCTGGATAAAAGCCTGTGCATTCAATGTTAGCCAGCCTGATCCAAACGCTCACTTTGTTTGACACTTTCACTGCTTCGTCACTAAAGGAAAATACACATCTGTTAAACAAGTCTACAAAGCAGTAGCAGGATTCTGAAAGTAAACGCATGTAAGCTGGTACACGAGTGTGTGTGTGTGTGTGTGTGTGTGTGTGTGTGTGTCTGCGCGCTACGGTAAAACAGATGACTTGTCTCGACTGTCTCACAGGAAGTGCATCTTCATTAGCAACCAATCAAAATCCAATTACAGCCTGTATCTTGGCATATTAAGGCCTGGCATTAAAATGATATGGCGTGCGGATAAATTTCCAATCACTGCACACTTTAATTACCATGCCGTACCACACATTGGCCACTCGTTAAGGACGGGTGTTGGGTAGGGGGGTGGGGGGGGGAAGAGAAACGAGCACGAGCGAGAAAGACTGAGTGAGAGGCATTTTAAGAGAGAGACGGAGTGTTTGCGCGTGTCTCATTCCAGCTTACAGCTGGATTGTGGACACTGTTGCTGACGTCTTGCCTCAGGCCTCCCTCCATTCGATGCTGATTGCACATGTCCCCCCCCCCCACTTCCCCCTTACAGGGCGCAGCAACCTCCCAGATAAGCCACTTATTTGGAGCGGCAGCGTGGAGACGGTTCATCAGTCGGTCGTCCGTCGGTTACCTTTTCCCAGGCCGGTTACAGAGCAGCTGCTCAGGCAGCCAATCAGAGAGCAGATGAGCGCGGCTTCCGTCAGTGGTCTTTCACATGGTCAGTTAGTCTTAAGCCTCCCAACAACACAACTGGTTATCGTTCATCTCGTCTGGCTGTCTGCAGATCGATAGATGTGATTGGATGAGCATCGGTTACCGTAGTGACACAATGCAGCTGCATGTGTTCCCATACCACTGAACTGCCCTCTGCATGCATTTTGAGCGAAATGAAAATAAATATTATTCACAAAGCAGTTTTATGAGACGGCATGTGAACGTTTCAGTAGTTAACCAGTCCGCCATAAACCAGTGAACCTCATTCAAGGATACACTGAGTATCAATGTGTTTCATGCATTTTGATATCTGTGTCCATTTATTCCTCCAAGAAGTCCCAAAAGCTTCTGATGAAGCTCATTTGAAATGATCAGAAGACCTTGAGGTGACGCGGCGTCACCGACAGACCACGAGGTATCGTATCTGCGTCCCTCCACACTCCAGAACTGTTTCAGTAAACTGGTCCAAGCAACAAAAATAGATGTTCAACATTCAATCCAATACAACTTTAAGTGATGGCATTTAACACATTTAGAAGACTGTTAGCTCAAATTATTCAGGAGACATTTCCTGCCAGACTCAGAGGTACAGAAATGCTAATTAGCAGGAGGAGAAGGACGGTTCCTCTGCCAGGATGTTGATCTCTCTCTTTCTCGTCGCCTTTAAAGAACAGCCGTGCTCATGAGGCAGTATGGACAACAATAAGACATGTCCCTGTGTATGCAGTCAGGGGACAGCATGCAGCAGGCAGGGCATTGGTGCAGCGGCACATGTGGCTTCATAATCACCCACCATCCTCCATCGTCGTGTTGCCTGAGGCTGCACTCCGATTGGCTGCTCGTGGAAAAAAAACAGTTAAGAGAGAGAAACAGTTGCCTCCTTAAAATCACTAATGGCTCCCGCCTGGTTGCTTTGACCCGTCCACCTTTGACCGCTGTGCAGTATTGACTCGGTTGGCATTGTTTGGATCCAAACCATTTCATAGTTAATTCGACTTTTTACCCCCTAACGACGGGCTGAGTTTTGTTCTTCCCGTTCAAGGGACACAATTCAGGTAATGGAGGGTAATCTGGGGCAGTGACGGAAGCAAACGTCTGCTCAAAAGCACCGAAAGTACCACTATGAGTTCTCAGACACAGTAAGTGAGTCCTCACAGCTCGTGTTCACAGTCGTGCTACAGCCACAGACACCAGATCTCTATTTTCATCAGATTATTAAATCTCATAACCATTCAACAAAAACATCAATAACCACTTTGAAAAAGATTACCACTCCCCCCCCCCCCCCCCCCCCACATCTTAAAATCAATACTAAAAATAAATCTGGATATTTCTCGCTAGTCACACTTATGAATTGTGACGTCAGGAGAGAAACGCGCAGCAGAGTATGACTTCATAACGGGTCCATGCTGAAGTGATCTTCACTGGATGGTACGAAATAATACATGTATGATGAGCACTGAATGACCTTTACAGGATATCACTGCAGACCACTTACTTCAGCAGACACCGTGAATGCCGGCGAGGCCACAGGGAGACCGAGGGGGAGACAGAGGGGGAGACAGAGAGGGAGACAGAGGGGGAGACAGAGAGGGAGACAGAGGGGGAGACAGAGGGGGAGACAGAGGGTGAGACAGAAGGGAAAGACAGAGGGGGAGACAGCGAGGGAGGCAGAGAGGGAGACAGAGGGGGAGACAGAGAGGGAGACAGAGGTGGAGACAGCGAGGGAGGCAGAGAGGGAGACAGAGGGGGAGACAGAGAGGGAGACAGAGGGGGAGACAGAGAGGGAGACAGAGAGGGAGCAGAGGGGGAGACAGAGAGGGAGCAGAGGGGGAGACAGAGGGGGAGACAGCGAGGGAGGCAGAGAGGGAGACACAGAGGGAGCAGAGGGGGAGACAGAGAGGGAGGATGATCCATGTGTCCCCCGTTCACACACTGGACCCGTCTCCCCTTCTTACTCTCCGTGGATTGACGGCGCACAGACGTCCTAACATCTGTCTGCATCTCAGCTGCTTCTCGTAGCATCATTCGTGGATGAGAAGATGAATTATTCTGAAATGAAAGATTCACCCTCAAAGAACTGATTTGGTGGACTTTATATTGAATTATTAATTGATGCAATGGTTAATAAAATGGCTCCAGGAAACATGCCACACTGTGAGGAGCTGAACAAAACAAAAACAAATGCAGTCTGCAGGTCGCACTCAAAGGAGGCGGTGCACAAAAAGCAACAACAAACAACATCAGAGGAAGATTCGGACGGCTCGTTTAAATCAGGCCCTTTTTCTTACGTGTTTCTTTGTGTTCACTTCATCTCAAGTGGAGTTAACAACACGGACACAATGGAAAAGCACACACACACACACACACACACACACACACACACAGCAGATGAAGATGGTATTATTGTGCTGACCATCATGACCTGCGTGTGTGTGATTGTGTGTCTGTGCAGACGGTGACTGAAGTCAGCACAGCATTCACTAAACCTGATCACCTTTTGCAGCCAGTTATAATGAGCAGCTTGACTCACTCGTGTGTGTGTGTGTGTGTGTGTGAGTCAGCGGTCCTCTAAATCCACAATATGTTGTCGAGCTAGGTTCCCTGGAAAGGATTACATCAGAGAACCAACCAGACACACACACACACACACACACACACACAGAGACACAAAGATAGATAAACGCCAGCACACAAACGTTCGCTGTTTTTGTAGAATCACATCCTAAAATCATGTTTGTTCATCGCTGCCTTTCTTTGATCCTGAGATCATTAAAAGTACCGTAAACATGGCCGACAGGTGGAGAGTCATGTCAAAACCCTTTTTGTTGGAGTGAGACACGGCAGACTCACAAAGACGCACACTGCAGAGCTCGTGCTGTTGATCTTCGGTTCACAACGTTCAATTTGTTCGAACCAACTGTGGTGACTTTTCTGTTCTCCCTTTTGTTTAGCACTAACTAGCAAATGATGCTAGCTAACATGCCAAGCTAACGTTTGCCGTTATCCCAGAAAAACAACAACATACACATCTCAAAATGAATAATTCATAGATTAAGATGCATTGTATTAAATAAAATAGTTTTAGATAAACAAGTAATTTGACTTGGCAGATGGAAAGTGAGTCACTAAGAACCAAGAGGAAGTTGCATGTTACAAAAAAAGAACAGCTCAGAAGAAATAAGAATGAATATAAAATGTATTGTTGTGTAACAGTATGTAACAGTATGGCGTTTGTAGGTCCTTACTGGAGGACGTCCGCGGCGCCGCCCTCACATCGTTCCATGGTTCTGTACCGCAGACGAGGCGACCGGTCTGCGGGATCACGGTCGCCCCCGACAACCGCTAACGAGGGAGGGGAGAGGACTTTGCGGATCACACGCCTCAAACCCACAAACCTCCCGCGGCAGAAAAACAGCAGGTCTAGGTATGAGATTACGCTGCGGAGCGTTCACACGCCGAAGCCTTATCGGCCCGAGCGGAGAGAGATTATGAACACAAAGTCATTATCGCTCCTCTCAGGCTCACAGCGCCACAGCTGCCACCGCCGCCGCCGCCACCGCCGCCACCGCCGCCGCCGCCGCCGCCACCACCACCGCGGCCTTCAGCCCAGCGCCCAGAATAGACTCATTTACTTCAGTTTTATTACATTTCAGATAGCAGCACCTTTATCTCTGCCTCCGTCCATCTGTCTGTCTTTATGAGAGTCTGTGTGTGTGTGTGTGTGTGTGTGTGTGTGCGCGCGCTGAGCCAGCCAACAGATAACTATCATCTTTGAGGTTCATTTTTTGATAGCCAGAACTTTTATCCTGCCTCCTTATCTCTTTCTCCTGAATAGTTCCTAATTTATGTCTCTGCTTTCTCTCTTTCCATCTCTTTTTTAGAATATAGAAGAATATGTGACATCAGCGAGGCTTTTTAGTGGACTAGACAAAGGGAAGCTCAGTGATGAACACACACAGATATAAACTGAGTACAACGCTTAACGTGTTCGCCCCATTTCCCAACATACAAAACACACACACACACACACACACACACACACACACACACACACACACACACACACACACATCCAGGAGCATTGCATCCATTCAGGCCGTCACCTGTCCCAACAGTTCCTGTGACATCACACTTACTGGTACTCAATTTAAACTTGTTACGCAACTCCAGTCTTTTCCAAATAAACCTGCCATCATTGCAGCAAACTCCGGTTCAAACAACAAAACTACTTGTGTAGGTTTGGACATCAAAGCGACTGAGTTGAGGAACAGATTGTTAAAGTGATGTCACTGAAGTACAGCGTAACAATACATCACGTTGTGAATGAGACAGAAGATGCTCCGTTTGTCTGTGTGCGTGCGTGCGTGCATGCGTGTCTGTGTGCGTGCGTGTGTGTCTGTGCGTGCGTGTCTGCGTGCGTGCGTGTGTGTGTGTGCGTGTATGTCTGCGTGCATGCGTGCGTGTCTGTGTGCATGCGTGCGTGCGTGTGTGTCTGTGTGCGTGCGTGTGTGTTTGCGTGCGTGCGTGCGTGTCTGTGTGCGTGCGTGCGTGCGTGTGTGCATGTCTGCGTGCGTGCGTGCGTGTGTGTCTGTGTGCGTGTGTGCATGTCTGCGTGCGTGCGTGTCTGTGTGCATGCGTGCGTGCATGTGTGTCTGTGTGCATGCGTGCGTGTCTGTGTGCATGCGTGCGTGCATGTGTGTCTGTGTGCATGCGTGCGTGCGTGCGTGTCTGTGTGCGTGCGTGTGTGTCTGTGTGCGTGCGTGTGTGTCTGTGTGCGTGCGTGCATGCGTGCGTGCGTGTGTGCGATGACTCTCGCGGCGACGTAGGCCGAAAACGAGAGCAGACGTTTCTGGAGCATCTTATTAGTCAGTGAAAACAAATGAAAGCAGCAAAATGCAAAAGAAGCTCCTCTTATTGGACGATGCAGCCAACATGAATTACGTACAAATGACTGGATTTGATTTTATTAAATGCTCACCGAGCCACAGGAGATAATTACTGAAATCAACAACACGGGGAGGCTGCTTTCTATGTTGTTGTTGTGGCCTGATTAAATCCAATAAAGAGCTTTAAATGAAGCATATGAAATAAGAATTCATGAATAATGGCAATAATGGAATCATTTTAGACGTCCACAAACAGAACTAAACACTGAACTATGTCACTCTGACACCATCCTGCTAATTCAACTGTTCTTACATGTATTTCTTCATATTCAAATATTCCACTGTGGAAGGTGCCGGTCTGCATTATGAGTATCTGAACCTTGGATAATTGAAGTAAATTCTGTTGAAGCTACTTTATCTACATGTACTTCCACAACGGAGAGTTCTTGCTATATATACAGCTTTGGAATGTGTTTTTGCATTTGGTTTGATCCTTGCAGTGTTGGAACGAACGGACGAGCATCGAGCACACGACATGTGCGCCATGAGCTCTTCGGACACAAGAGCGATTGTTGGGAATGGCGCGATCACGCCGCGGGCCCCCGTGGCGCCGTTTCCTGTGATGAATGCCATTTAATTACCCGGCGATTAACTAGTCCATTAGAAGTGGACTGGACGCGATGGCAGGGAACTCTCACTGCGTTTCCCCCCTATAGGAAATGAGGGAGAGGAGGGGCTAATGGGCTGCTCGTCTGTCAGATAGAGCGTGTGTGTGTGTGTGTGTGTGTGTGTGTGTGTAGTGTGGGTTGTATTTATTACATAGGCACAATGATAGGCCAGAAGGCTAACAGCTCTGATTGTGTCTCTCAAAGTGTAATAATCTGTCTTTCTCAATGACTATGGGGGTGTGTGTGTGTGTGTGTGTGTGTGTGTGTGTGCGTGTGTCTCCGAGCAGATAGCGTGACGAAGAAGAACAGGGACAATTTCATTATTAAAAAAGCGTAGTTCTTTCCTCTTTATTCCATCTCGTTAAGTATAAATTGTGTTAATATTTCCGTTTGTCTTTGTTAATATCGTGTCCTTCTCTGAGTCATCGCAATTTTCTGGCG
This sequence comes from Apeltes quadracus, assembly GCA_021346845.1. NCBI lineage: Eukaryota > Metazoa > Chordata > Actinopteri > Perciformes > Gasterosteidae > Apeltes > Apeltes quadracus. The sequence goes on along the minus strand of CM037922.1, from coordinate 1,531,353 downwards.
AAGCACTTTACCGGCCGATAAAGAAATGAGCCACTCTCATTGTGCTTCACTTCTCCTCCGTGTAGGTAGGTAGCAGCGTGGTTTGACATTAATTTAAAAACGGACAAAAGTGGTGCCATTTAAGAGAAAAGGATCCATGACGACCTAATTGCTCATCAGCAGTTCATTATTCCGGGCGTCTCGCAGCGGAGGACAAAGTACCCAGAGCTAACGGTCCTCCCACTGCATCCACGCCGCTAATGGTGTCTGGTCCACACAAAAAGCTCTCTGCTGCCAGACGTCGTGACTTCATTGTGTGTTTTTATTCCAGCAGGATGATTACGGACGTTCTGCTTCCTGGGAGCCACGTGACACAACCGTTACCTTGGAAACCCCCCAAACCTGGAGGGAAGCCAATGCCGGCACAGGGATGCTGTAAGGTGTGAGGGTTAATTTACTGTCCCTGTAGTGTCCCTATAATGCACGATAGATGTTTTCACACAGTAAACGTGACCACTGACCGTTGCATTCCGTGCGGTACGAAAGCGCGGATGGTGGAAATGCTGCTGTCGAAGGACACGACATCGCGGCGAAAAAGGCCAAAAGAGAACAGACTTCCTGGCGAGACGAGCGACGGCGTGAAGAAAGACCTTCGGAGTGTCCAGGAAGCAGCTGCCAGGGAACAATTCCACCCGACAATAAGAGGAGTGAGCCTTTAAGGACCTCTTAATGGGGTTTGAGACATGGCCAAAGCCTGATAAAAGTGGGATGAAGTGAAAGGATTGAGCCACGGCCCGACCGGCGGTCTGCCGCAGCTCGGCCTTCTCAGAGGGAGGCGGCCGAGTGGTAGGAATGAAACCCGGCCGCCCTCTCCGACCCCTCTCAGCTGGAGCCAACGGATCAATCTCACTTTAACCGCTGCGCTCGCTCACGCACACGCACGCAAGGACACGCAACCGCACACGCAACACACACGTACACGGAGAGAAGGAGAAATGAGGTTGATTTCTTTCTAACAGCTCTGACTTTCCATCCAGAACAATCAGTGAAGGAGAAGAAGGAGAAGGAGACCGCAGGCCGGAGACAAAGGAGGATCAGATGAAAGAAAGACATGGAGATAAACTCCTGTGCACCCGGCGCCCCTTTAGCGTTTAGCACCAGCCTGTGGGAGGCGTCTCCGTCTCCGTCCCGCTCCAGCTCCAGTAATTATCTGCATGCTTCATTGTGTTGTGTTCGGGACATCCCTTCCCCCCCCCCCCCCCCCCCCACCCCCCGTCCTCCCTGCACAATGATGGAAGCAGATAAATGTCAGCGTTACGTTGATACAGTATTGTTAATAACTTGTACGTGTGTGTGTGTGTGTGTTGGGACACACATCACACCCCCTGCTCGTCACTATCAGTAGGAAGGCGCTAAGAGCGCAGAGATGTTCTCACCTCCTCTCACCCTGCGTCATGCATATTGCTGAAGCTAAACCTCCAATCCTGTTTGCATCGAAAGTGAAGAAAATGACAAATAAAAGAAAACTTTGTCACATTGAATAAATGAAAGCTCTGTAAATGAAATGTCGGGGATTTTAATCCTGTTTATCATCTTCAGTTTGTTCAGCAGTGAACAAACAGAACTAATTCAATCCTGCATCGTTGTAATTTAAATACGTTGCAGCGTAATGCCTCCGGCGACCTGACACCCCGTCAGTGATTTAAGGATGAGATAATGCACTCGCCCATTACAATTCATCAACTGGCCACGTGAACAAAGTAACACGGAGCTCCGATTGCTACAAACAAAGACGAGAAGCGCTTTTATCCTCAGCCCGGGTGCATCGCACCACATCGTTACAGTTATTCCTTATTCAGTAAAATGCACAGTAAATATTTAAGACATCTTCTGAAGAACTTCTGCTACGTCCATTTTTTCACCTTCTTTTTTAAATTCAAGTCCTCTTTAAAAGAACTGGAGCATGGAGACAAAACCCGAACTATGGCAAACTGATTGAATCTCAGGATTACCACGATACACTGATCAATGGCGGGGTATTAAAATCATCGCTTCTCCCCCGGAGACGCAAATCCTGTCAGCACAATGTGACATTACCGGGTGTGCATCAGTATTCTCGGCCCGACGGCGCGTCACACCGCACAGGAGGAACCAATCAGCAGGCCCCGCTGCCTCCTCTCCTCACCGCCTCCAAAAGAATAACACCTTAGCAAAAAATAGAACACATGACCGTCAATCACGTGCGCATGTGAGAGGAGGAACGTCCACAGTGACTCACAGCGCTCATCGCTGAACAGAAGAGCAACGTCCTGGATGCCACTCTTTGAATAAATGTTTGCTGTTTTAATGAAGAATTGTCTGCCTCATTCAAAGCACTTTTTTGATCGCTTGATAAACAAGGAACAAGCTGCCTCTTTCTTTACTCTTACTGTAATAATACTGTTACAATTCTGTAATCATTATTACAATATTAGAACCAACACTATTATGATGGTTAGCTTCAATACGGAGAAAAGTCTTCTATTTAGGGAAGCTGAGCCCAAGCATGTGTGTGTGTGTGTGTGTGTGTGTGTGTGTGTGTGCGTCTGTGCGTCTGTTCTGCTGAACCGGCCTCGCACTTGAAACCTTTACTTTGTTGGATTCAAACGAGAGCTTTTCAAAATGCTTGTGGGACAACGTGAGCGCTGCATATCAAGTCTCTAAAACGAGAGGAGAGAGCAGAGATTCCCCTGACAGCTCTCCGTCACACACACACACACGCACACACACACACACACACACACACACACACACACACACACACACACACACACACACCCTCGTTCTCCACCTGGAGTGCTACAATCTAATCTTCTGCAGGTCAGACGGATGTACACGCAGCTGTGATAAGCAGGGGAGCTCTGTGTGTGTCTGCGTGTGTGTGTCTGTGTGTGTGTGTCTGCGTGTGTGTGTCTGCGTGTGTGTGTCTGCGTGTGTGTGTCTTGTAGATGTGGATTTCTGATGTGTTAACCACCACAACATGACGGATGGCGGGGCACAGACACGGACATATACACCCATTTCATGAAACCAATAACCCGCTGGGGGTGGCGCGGCGTGGAGAATCGCTCCAGGGAGGCGGCGGCGTGGCGAGGCGCCGCTTTTGTTCCATAAACCTTCGAGCGGGATGAGAAGTTGAGATAATGCGTTGAAACAGTTTGCAGTTTTCATCTGTCAGGCAGTTGGCACACTTTAACTGAAATATGATCTCTGTTGTGTGTTATTACTGTAATAACACCTGAGGGGCCTTCTTTGTTGTGAGGACGAGTGTGACGGTGATGTAGAGACGTACCCGTGGTGTCAGCGCTGCAGCGCGACCCTCATGCACGCGGCTCGGTGCAGCGCTTACGCGTACGCGGCGATAAAGAGCAGGGCGAGGCGAGGGATGATAAACGTGCCAGCCGGCCACTAAAAGCATCTATTAAAACACAGCTAGCGGGAATTTACGAGCCGCTGTGACCCGCGGGAGTGTGTGTAACGCGTTGTGATCGCTGGAGAGCGCAGATAACAGGAGGCACCCACGCGGCATCACGGCCACTGCAGGTTTATGTGCATCACACAGCGGCCCCAATCAATCAATAAGGATGGATGCAAGAGATCATCTTTAATAATGAATATTCAGCCGGGGTAACATGAGCTGAATAATATGGTGAGGGGTGAACCTGGAAGCGCCCTCATGAATATTCTTTATATCCGTGTTCTAATAAAGTCTTATTGGGGTCCGTGTCAGTGGCGGAACACCTTGGTCATTGTTGGACCTTTTACAGGAGGACAATAACCTTTTAACAAGGCGAGGCAGTTTGTTTTATATCAGTGGCTGTCGTTTCATTCGTCCTGATCTGAGTGGAGGCTGCATCATGTGCATCATGTGACATTAGGCCCCCTCCATCTGGTCCTTACTCTGAATATACCCACACCAAAGCAGATGTATTAATTGGTTTATATATCTGTGGGCAAAGGCCCAGAGGCCCAACTCCCAAAACTCAATCCGGAAAACTACTACGAAGAGACCTGACATGGTTACAGGATGCAGATGGACCCCAAAGAGATACAAAATGATACAAAACAGCTACAAGGAGCATGAAATGACCACAGACAGACCCCAAGCACAACAAAGCCATACAAAAGGACTAAAAAGTGAAATGACTATCAAGGAAAATTACCAAAACTGTGTTGAAAGTAGGCGTGTAACGATTAGTTTTAACAACGATTCGATTTGTATCACGATTCGTGGTTGTCGATACGATTCAAGGACGATATTGGTTCATTTAGAACGATACGATCCGAAACGATTCAGTGACTTGAAATCGATTCAGTAACTTTTTAGCCCAAAATTCAACCAGTGTGACTGAAATAAGTTGCGGTGAAACCCGGAAGTTGAATCGGGGCTCGGGACGTGAGCACGTCACGTCTCAGTCCGTGACAGCCTTTATCATTAAAAGTGCTAAGAAAAAAGTCTGACGTGCTTAAATCCAATGGGTTATTTCCTAGTATCGATGCAGTCGATTTATTAAATTTTAAAACAATGTTAGATCGATATATGTCGTCCATAAGGCCAACTCGCCGAGCACAGATCGATGTAGTTGGATCGGAGGAATATAAATCGCGACATCGATGTAATAGATGGATCGTTACACCTCTAGTTGAAAGGTTTTCCAGCTCTTGAGTTTGGGTCTCCTGCTCCTGTGCAAGTCTTTTGGGAAGGGGGGGGGGGGGGGGGGGGGGAGCGAGGGGGGCGGGAGGAAACACTTAGAAACCCATTTAGCTCAATCATTTGTAATTGGATACTGAAACTTGTGCTTCTTGTTTTGCCCGGTGTTGAACCCGGGGTCAAAGGGAACATTAACCACCGACATACCCGTCATACCAGGGGGCCCAAAGGACAAGTTGCCCTCTTAAGCCAACAGGACCTTTGGCTTCTATCCCCAAATGAAGAACACATGACAGAAAAGGCCTCCAGTCCTTCCTGCAGACACAAACCGGCAGGAGAGGTTCTGTTTGACTCGACCAACGGTGCATCGTCTCCCGAGGCACCGTTCTGGAGATGGATCTGGTCTGATCTGGTCTGATCTGGTCTGAACTGATCTGGTGCTGCGTCCTTTTGAGACGCGGCAGCTTGGGTCCATTTTCAGATGTTCAGATTTTCACGTGTTGAATTCAAAGATCTGTCAATCACCCGTCTCCGTCGGAGCCAGCGCGAGCGCTTTGCGGATCTTCACCTTTAAGAGGATGTTGTCACTCTACACACCTGCACAATCAAATATTAAATACCTCTTTCTTCCCCCTTTACAGCACTTGTTTATTTATTCAGGGGCGGTGACGCAGATGGGCCTGAGGTTCATCATCATTTCCAGAATATCCCAAATGTTTGTTGTATAATAAGTTGCCTTATGCTTTATTTTGGTTCTATCATGGCAACATTTCAAACGCTTGTGTACTAATTGTTCTTTTCATGGCTTAAGGGCATCTTCTTCCTGGATTTTGATGCAGTTTTTCTCACTTTGCAAAACAAAATAAAAAAGTACTCTACATCTTAATGTATTAAAGCTGAACATCAAAACACTACCAACAACTAAATGTTCTTATTGTTTTCTCCTTATCCGCATGTGGTAAAAATGAAGGTTTCCCGATAAAGCCAAATAGCGAGCTGTTTGATGACTGCAGTGCCAAGTTACTGCCAGCGCATGAGATTAATTATCCCTTAAACACAAGCGCTTGTATTGCTGTACCATTTTTCAAATTCATTAGCAGCAACAAATCCCCGATCTCAGTGCCACAGAACGCCGTGGTTGGCGCACAGTAGTAAATACACAGCGGTCGAGATCTCTTTCACTTTGTTTAACATCTCGCAGCCGATGCGCGGGCTCAATAATAGCTTTCATTATTCATTATAAGTTAAATTTACTATATAAACTAATCTGTGGAGTCACAAATGACCGGTCTCTCTAGAGTGCAAACTGGAGAGGCAGCAGCTCGATGGGAAGTTCACAAACGTGTGAGTGTGTGTCTGTGGTTAGAGTTGTGTGACTTTTTGAATTTGAAGCCGGGTGTTAAAGGTCTAATAGCAGCCTGCACAGCGTTGTAGGATGAGCAGAGCTTATGAAGCAATGCTCCGTCCCTTCCATCCAGTAGTTTACGGCAGTAATTAGAAGGGGAGGCAGGAGCGCTGCATCTTCTTTAAATGTTGATCAGGTGGAGCAGCAGTTTAATCGGCATTACTCACTAGATGGGTACCAGCCGGTGTGAGTCTGCTACCACACTCTGCCGCTTCATCGGGGGGGGGGGGGGGGGGGCTTTAAAGGTCGCCGGTGTGGACCTGGTGCACTCTTTACTTCCTAGATGATCACGTGGATGAAACGCAGGATGATGACGCAGCACTCAGGTAGGTAGGAATGCTGGATGGGACGTCGGAAGCATCACTGAACTCCCTGAAGCTGTCGACGTTGCGTTTACAACACATAACTGGAGTTTCAGGTTTGTTGGACCGTCATGAGACGGCGGCAGGATTCCATCTCATATATATTTCCTAAACACACACCCTCTCACACATAAAAAGAGGGAGATGTTTGAGAGTCCTCTTATCTTGAAACAGCCATTTAGTGTTAATTAATCTGTTAGACTGAAACCGCCCCCTACAACATATTCTCTCTTGGTTGTTAGGCTTTCATGCCTTCGAGTGCTCACACTGCCTCAGAGAGCCACGTTCATGAAAAATACCCAAATCTGATTAGGCCAGCGCTGACTCCTCGCTTTGTAGCTATCTGGCACACGAGGGCTGGTTAACACGCCATTTTGCTCACAGGCTTAAACAGATTTCTCTAACTATCCGTGTTGTCTTAAGCTCTGCCGCGCGCTGTGCTCTAAGTGGGCAAGCTGTGAGGCCGTAAGATGCTCCACCAACACAAAATCAATGAGCTTTGACAACGGGTGCAAGGCCAAGCCGCCCGCGATGGCGAGCTCCGGCTCCGCCGCCGCGGCCCCGTTTCCTCGCTCAAAGCGCTGAGTGCTCTTCAAATAGGTTTCTTTGTTCCCCCCAAACCTGCCCGTCTCTCTTGGAACTTGGCTTTGCTTCTGATTGAACACTCTTTCTGCTGCTGGGCTTTTCGTGCCGTGATGGCCGACTGATAAGCGGTTGGAGGGCTGTTCCACTCATGATAAAGCATTTTAAAACCCAACAAACTACTCGCACTCATCAAGCCTCGAATAAAACGTCTTTCATCAACAATGTTGAACAGTTTGACGCAGTTCTGACCGGTGTCTCTTTCATGAAGGCCACGTTACAGAGACGTTTGTTTGGGTTAATCAGTAGAAAACCGCAAAACCAGGTCAAGACCTGTTTGGCTTGGTTTTTTAAGTTAATCAGTGGCATCAATATGTATCATTAGAAAGTAATGGAGAGGAAGAGAGATAGAAAAAAAAGAAATCAAGGTAATAAAAAGCTAAAAGACTGAATAATAGTCTCCCTGTCCCTCTCTCTCTCACAAACACAACAGGTGAGCTTCTCTCGTTCTGGAGTTAATGCAAGGCGACGCAGTAATGCTTTCTGAGCGTTCCCATGCTGCAGGAGTCTCGTTTAAGTTGACCCGGAAACTGAGTCGGTCCGACAAACAGTCGTTCTGTTCTTTTGTGACTCCCGCTACATAAACACATTCACTGTGTGCGTACGCCAGACAAAGCTCTGTTGATCTTACACAGCAGAGAGAAATGTGTCAATGGACTGCAGAATCTGGAATGTGTCTAAAATGTAAAACTCCCGGTAAACATCTTAACCACAACCCTCCAAAAAATGCAACAAATGCGCTTGTAGGTCAGAAAAGGAGTTGTAAGAAGTGGCTTCGTCTGGTCGAATTCTTAACACAAGTGAATACAGAATACTGTTTACTCAGGCAGAAGCAGTTCTGACGACGTGGCACCAGTCAGACGTGCTTGTGGTTGTTCCAAACTGGCACAGCGGGACGGCGTTTAAATACGGAGATAACAGCGTTCATACCGGAGAGGATTCATGGCTGCCAAAATAGTTAACAAAACAAGTAGTGAAAGATTCCACACAAGTCTGAACCTCAGACACGGGTTGAGCACACGTGGACATGGTGCGCTGGCTGTCCACGTTGGCAGGGATCACTTGGGGACGGCGTCACGTGGTTGCAATGGCTACCTGATTATTTAGTCTGTTGGATGGAAAATAAGCCGAACTCAACGTTGGTCACTGTGAGCTTCTCGAAAACAGATGGCGGGCGAAGCTTTGCTACGTGAGCAGGAGGCTAATAGCAGCGGCTGGATTTCACTCAGTTACTACACTTCAGTCTGTACTTGTGTTAATCACCTTGGTTGGCTCGCTGTATGAAGGTGGCTGATTTTATCTACAAATACATGCATTGCCTTTTAGACAACACAGTGACACAAAATGCAATCATTTGGGGAACACAAATTGCCTTTTTTTTGTCGCTCGGAACCACTTGGTGTCTCTGGGACACTCCCTCAGGAGGGACACAGTACGTGCTGGTGGGTTTGTGGGGTCTCTGGTACCTGGGTGACACCTCAATGCTCAGATCTGTGGAGTATCGGGGGACCGGCTGAGACCCGGACGGCTGTTTTTGACGCGCTCGGTTTTCCACGGGGACCAATTTGTATAACACATAATGACAGCAGCACACAAGCTGTCCGCACTGCCTGTGCGCCTCCCAGAGGACAGCCAAATGTCACACTAACCGGTGGTGTCGAGGGGGAATTGATCTACTTCAGTGGTTCTTCCACTTTTTCCAGCCATGAAGCGAACCAGAGTACAATTATCTTCTCCCCAACGGGACCCGGTTTAATTGAGGCATGACAGGTCGATGACCCATTTCAGGGTTCCTGATCTGCAGTTTCGAGAAACGCTGACGAGCAGGGTGTGTGCGCAGAGCTTTAAATGTGGTCTCCAGTCGAGTGAAAACATTCCCTGGCCAATGTTGTGACCCAACAGAAACAAACCCGCGTCTTATTTTAGGTCCCGAACCTTACAGAAAATGCAGCCGCTGTTTTGTCAAAGTCTGGTTTGAGAGCAAAAGTGGGTCGTGGGAAGATTAAAACTGGCCTTCAAATTGCTCTCCAGAAATTCCTGTCAGAACTCATTGGCTATGCTGTGTTGCAAAAGCAGCTAAAGGTCTGTCGCACACCAAAGGAAGCACGGAGAAGAAAACCATCCATCTCGCTTCATCGCCCTCAAGGGGACGATCGTAAAGCCACCAGTTGAAAAAACAGACAAAGGAATGCGTTACATCTTATCAATGTATTGATAAGCACGGCAGACGGGAGTCTTCACTTACCCAGCAGCTCCAGCAGCTCCTACTTAAATACAGAATATAAGCAAACCAACACCTTGTCACTGCAGGTTCAAGCTTATTCTCACTTTAAACAAACACGAATGCACTCGTATAAAACACTCCTTTGACTTTGCTCGCATGCTTTGGTATAAAAAAAGTATCTGCATTTTAAATGAATGAGAGAAACTAGAATAAAGGAAGAGACGATGATGAGTAGTTTGGTAAAATGGATCTGTAAATCAAATAAAAGGTGGGCTCCAAGATAAGAAGTTTTGGAAAGACTTCTGTATGAGGCACGTGGGTCTTTAAACTAACTCCAATAAAGCCATCCGACTATGGGGAAGCTGAGCGGCTGAGGGAGGAAGTCGGGGGGTGACTGAGGTTCTTTTCCCAGTGAAACCAAGTCAACATTCACTTGGTTTACTTTGCTTTCGTTGCTTAGCCTAGAACCGAAATAACACTTATGTAACAAACAAGCTTATTTCACAGAGAGTATTTATTTCAACCCCGAGCAATTAATGTAGGTAAACCTTGAATCCAAACCAACTAATAAGGACTAAGAGGGATGGAGAAGATGTTGTTATACTGTGTGCTTATTTGAGTATATTACCCATAGCTTACACAAACTACAACACCAAGACAATTTAAATGAATAATGAAGATAACACCTCCCACAACACCTGTGGAAATAGGGTGGTGCTTGACTTCACACTGGCAGGGAAAGCGTTTTACCAAACGCAAATTAGCACAAGGGGACCTGGGAGCAGCGGCCCTGATGAGAGCGATCAGCTGGTGTCTTACTGGAGCCTGAAAGTGCAGCACAAAGCCGACGGGTTGCCGCGGCTTCCATCACGGACAGAAAGACGGGGCTCGGGCTCGGGCTCGGCGGGGAGCGGCGAGCGCAGCGCTTTGTGCATCTCCTCCAGGGCACAATGATCACTCTTCATCCTGTGATTGGTCGGGCCGTCACAGCCTGAAATGCATCAGCGTGTGCTTTGTGTGTGTCCTCGCTGGAATGCTGTCGCAGGAATCAAAGGAGGTGGGAAAGCACAGATACGGGCGTCTGAATGTGGCACAGATGGAGCCCATTACTGACATTCCTGACACTCCCGAGCGGAGCCTTAAAGCCTCTGTTCCCAAACGACTACTTCTCCCTCAGGAAACATTGTAAACATGAGTTTATGGTCTCAGTCTCTAGTTTCAAGTCGTCTTCAAATCAGCATGATGTTCATTTAGTGAATTATGGTCCATGTGGAGTCAGTCATGACGCAGGGGCCGCTTTAGGGCGGGGCTACACGGTGAGTGACAGGTCTCGACACGTGACTGACAATAAAAGTGAACTCGAGGTCCACAAACCAGTGAATGACGCCACGCTGAGCGAGTCCCCTTCTGATGTGATGTCTACTGGATGGTTTCACGTGTGTTTAAATGGTTCTCAGAGTCAAGCTCTTTGTGTCTGTTATTTCCTCCCTCCAGGGCCACGCGGCTTGATTTGGACAGAAAACGTGTCATTACGCGATGACGTTCTCCTTCCTGCTCGGATAAGAGGGCGAGGTTTCTCCCAGGGTCATGATCGCCTCCTCTCCCATCATATCGACTCCCTCCTTGAGTCCACACTGCTCCTTATTTCGCCCAGTTCCCCTCTGCCTCCCGTTTGAGTTCTTTTCCGTAAGAACTTCAATTCTTCCCCCTCCTGCCTTTCTGTTCCCCCCCAGAGACCTCGGACACTGATGCCGGCTGTATTTAAAAAGGAAGCCGGGGATTTTGTCCAAAGCTTCAATCTTGGTCTTTTACAGAGCGGCACCACATGACCACACAGCAGGCGGCCAAACCAGGCTTTGTATTGGCTTAAAACGTCCAGAGGAGGCCGGAGGGGGAATAAAAAGAGAAGCGACATCCCTCTCTGTCCTTTGTTAAACTTATTCAGGGATGAATTGCTCTGAAAGGATTGACCCATTTGTGATCGTAATCGGTGTGTTTTTTTGGTAAGTCCATCAGCAGCATCTCGATAAAGAGCCATTAAGTTGAGCGGTGCGGAAAAGAGGATCACGTGGAGAAAGAATGGAGGACAAACGGGTTAACACAAGAGAAGAAGAAGCCATTTCCTTCAACTCAGTCTGACCTCCAACCACACGGCCACGCGGACGCCACTGTGTGTGTGTGTGTGTGTGTGTGGGGGGGCCATTTCTACTTCTACCATGCTGGATTGACCGCGCTTTAGTGCGGCTGTGTGCTTGATGTGTGCGTGTGTGTGTAACGGCATGTGATGAGATTAGATTTCAGATGAACACGTCACAGATTACAGATCTGGTGCGTCTCTTCAGTCTCTCTGTGTGGGGAAATGGCATTTAATCCTCTGACAAAAGTTGCATTCCTCATTGTGAGGTCTCTATTGTGCCGTATCGTTTCTAATGAATGCATCACCAGTGGATGAAGGGAAGAACGGTTGCATTAAACATGATATAGAGTTTCACTAAAGCAGGGACTTTAAAGGCGGCATGCTGCTTTTTGTCCACAAAACAAACGCCTCTCCTCCTCCCCCTCCTAGTAATGCAGCTGCAGACGCTCTACACATGTGTGTACATCTGTGTGTGTGTGTGTGTGTGTGCGTGTGACCAGCATGCAACACCACCAGGCTGAGAAAGGTAAAATAAATGTTATTTTCAATCAGTCCATCTCAGCAGGCAGCAGTCAAACATACAGGAGGAGACCCCTGATGCGTTAAAGGACATTTTCAAGGTGTGTGTGTGTGTGTGTGTGTGTGTGTGTGTGTGGGAAATAGAGGCAGCAGACCATCAGCCAGGTGTGAGGAGGGTGAAGCGCTGCAGCGGAGCGATCAGTATTACCTGTGCGGACACACAAACACATCAGCATGCAGCTGGGGATTCATTGAAAATGGAAAGTAAACTGTGTGGGGAAAAAAAAAAGAATAAAACCGTCACAAATAAAAGCTGCTGTTACCAAAGACAAACAGCTGAGAAGCTGAGAGAGAGAAGCTATTGTCTACATGTTACATACATAAAAGTGAACCGCTTCGGCAGCATGGCGGCTAAAAGCAGCACGAGATACCGCTAGTGATATGCTAACGTTAGCTCGGTGGGTTTCTGAGTTTAAAGTTTACATTAAATTACAATACATTACATGTCATTTAGCCGACGCCTTTATCCAAAGCGACATACAATAACAACCATAGGGATACAAACACAAAGAACAAGAAACCAAAAAAAGCAGATTTACAACTTGTTATAGATAAGAGCTTTAATAAGTATAATTTAAGAGCAAAAACTATTTAAGTGCTGCAATTTGTTAGTGTTTAGTCAAGTTTAAACCTGGACGTTTGGCCGTGACAAGCTCCAAATTCACAAAATAGAACCGGTGCTCATGTGGCCTCTGTGTGAATGTTTTCACGTCCCAACAAAGGATTGTTTGTCCTCCTGACAGCCATCAGCACTCAGAAACCACCATGTGTCTTTCTAAGACGAGTAAAGCATGAGCTCTTTCATTATCTCAACGTAACGTATCATTACATCTGATCTCTCTGTGCCTCCCCACTTCCTCCTCCTGCGAGCCGCAGCATCTTGTAGTGATCAGTAAACTAAACTTCAGACATCCGCACTGGGCTCCGACTCGTGTGCGTCTGTTTACAGTATCTTTTCTCTCAGACTGCTGGTACGCGCTTTGTCCTTTTTTTTTTAATCACATCTATTGTCGCTTCACATACGTAGACAAACTCATCCTCGTGTCATCTTGGGACCGGAGATAAACACGGAGGAGAAAACGGCTCCGTCTTTAGGTGAAGCAAACGCATTCATCCAACCTCCGTGTTTGTCAGGACGTGTAAATACATCCGCTGACAGCTGGTTGGAATCAACTTCGTGTGTGGGAAAATCTTCACTCACCGCTAATCAGCTCGCATGAAAATACGGAAAGGAGAGAACAAAGAAACCCACCAACAAGAAGGTTTTAAGACTTTTATTAAACATGGAACACCAGCTTATGTATTCAGCGTATTGGCCATGCCGAGGTTTTGGGAATACGTAATCCGACTAGCACATCCAGGCGTGGGGCTTCCCTGCACAAAGGTCAGTGTCTGACAATCGAGGTCTCTTTTATTAGCTTTAGGTTTCTGTTGCCCGTCTGGCACGACAACTTAATCTGTGCGTTACATTTCTTCAGGCGCAGCGTCTTTGCGCTGCTGGGCCGCGAGTGTGGAGACACATTATTCTTCTTTTTCACAGGACGCCTACACAGGCAGAGGTCAACCTTCGGCTCAGTGAAGCAGGAACAGCGTGCATTTTATGGGTATATACCACGATGTCCTTTGACTGGGCTGATGTGTCACGTGACACGCCGGTCAACGGGTCGATAATCACACATGAAGTGAATCTAATCCTTTTCTCAAGATCTGGGTCTGTGTTATAAATAAAACAATTCTAATGTAACACACTTCAATCGTCAGTAATCTGAACTCGGGCCTGGATTATTATTTCTTTGCCGTAACTTAAAATAACCGTCAGACTAAACCTGACTAATTTGTTTCCTGTGCAGACTGAAGTTTATTTTGAAAAGTGTGAGGGTTTAACGAGAGGAACTGCTGGACTCTCCTAGTGGAGCGCAGCACGTTGGTGAAGTACATCCCACGATGCCAGCATGGCGCCTCTGTTCTCGTCCACCTTTACACCCATCAGGTGTCACCGCGCCGGCTCCACAACCGAGACGTGACGCACCCCGACAACGTGAAGCGAGAGGCGTCTGGCTTTTAATCCACGTCCATCCCTCACACGTTTGCTCCTGCTTTCACTGCGTACGTTGCCCACGACCCCGTAGCGAAGCAAAGCCCCGCACGACCCGAGTTGTTAGGAGACGGCACGCGGGATGAGGAAGCTGCGTTTTCGTACGCCGCCAACGGCCGCAACACGAGCGAGGAGGAAAAGAGAGGCGAACAATCCTTCGGCTGTAATCGTGATAACTGTATCGCCTGGACCCGTCAGCTGTAACAACGCCAATCCGCCATCACCACCAGCAGAGGCTTTGTAACAGCCACGTTGTGCTGACCCGTCTTTAGCTGCAGCGCATTCATTATTAACGCAGACAGAAGACTCAAAGGTCACCGGAAGCTAAGAGCTTAGCGGCCTCGGTGAAACAACAATCTATCGTAGCCTTCATTACTGCAGTCGCAGAGGGATCAATAAGGCCATCGGGCCCGTCTATCCGTGGATTAGCCTGAGATTACCCAGGTGCATGCTGGTCTTTCGGTCTTTCGAGTCACTTCAGTAAAGAGAACCGGAAGACTTTCAGCGCAACTTCTGAAAATACAAAAACGATATTGAGTAACTTTCTAACGTATGATGAGTACGTGTTACGTTCAGCAGCCGCTGTGACACCTGTTACAAAAATAAAATATGGGAACTGCAGGTGAAGAAGGAATTTGTCAAAATCCTCTCTTTATTTCCCTCGTGTCTGGCCTCGTGGTGGATTCCGGGGATCGATGCGAGTGAGGAGAAATCAAGGAACTGCTCACATGACAAGTTGTTCCTGTTATTTTGTCCACACAACGTGTGCGGTGAAACACACAAGGCCTGTAGTGTGCGTACAGTGTTACACACGGCTGGTAACAAAAACCACAATCTGTATCGCAGTTATTTCCGTCCAGAGCCGGAGTTCTGAAGTGTGTGTGTGTGTGTGTGTGTGTGTGTGGAGTTCCGTGAGGCTGATAATAAATAGAGTGAGGATAGAAGACAACTACCATTCCTTCTCTCCTCCTCTTCCTCCTGCAGTGATGGAGATGCGGCGCGCGGCGAGGTGAAGTGATTCGCTTTTATTATTTCTCCAGACTCGGGGCTCGTGGTTGATTGAATTAAAGCCTGTAGAGGAGAGCACGTCTCGGGGGGAACGGGGGCAGGACCATGGAACATGGGTGGATGCAGACACGCAGACTCGGGGGTGAGATGGAGTAACTGGAGATGCTTTGAGAAGGAAACGATGAGGGTGAACTTAGCAAACAGGGGTTACACATTGGGGCAAAGCAGTGTTCAACACCGATGCTTGGTGGGAATCGTTTTTGGCAACGCATCGCCTTCTGAATTTGGAACAGTGATGAGATGATTAATCCAAATGTGAAAGAGCCAGAGAAGCTCCCTCCAAAGTAAATATTAGTTTGTGGATGCGTTAGTGTCTCTCAGTAATAGAAGAAGAAGTGTGCTGTGGGGCAGAACGGGTTCACGTCCTACTGACTTGTGTGTTTGTTAACGTCTCTCGAGAGCCTCAGTGTCAACGACATGGTGCTTTTTATAAGGCTGGATGGGTTTTTCATGTTTTTAGCAGAAACCGTATCAGCTGCTCTTCACTGTACGTGAGGAAACTGGAAAGCATCAGTGGAAACCTGATTGGTTAATTAATTCATTTGACCTTTTTACTGCATAGACTGTATGGATAAGAGGTCGATGAAGGTCAATCACAGCAGGCCCCGCCTCAAGGCATATCCTGCTTTATCACCAACCACGTGATACTAAATGAACATCATGCTGTATTGAAGACGTGAAACTAGAGATTGAGACCAAAAACTCATGTTTACTCAGCAAATAAATCAAGAAGTCATTTTCCCTTGACTTTTTAACCGTGAAGGGACATTCCTTACTTTTCTACCACTGAGCGGAAATGACTCACCCGAACTAGGACATGTGGTATACAAAGAAGCCCCCGTCCTACTGCCTGCCTGAGGGCGTGCGTGTGTGTGTGTGTGTGTGTGCTTTTTAGCTTTGTTAGGAGCTGATTTTGGTTCACTTCCAGGTACCTCAGAGTGCTGCTGCTCACACACCATGGCTGTGACATGCTACAGCAGAACACACACACACACACACACACACACACATTTTACCCCCCAGTCTGATTAGCTTATCTTTTATCTGATAGTCTAGAAATGGGCGGACGTGACGGGTGAATTAAACTGAAAGAGCGTCTTTTTCCGCTCCTTTGTTTATCTCCTATTTTATATCTACTTTGCTTGTGAGTGGGAATGCTTCATGCAGGCAGTACGAGGTGTGTGTGTGTGTGTGTGTGTGTGTGTGTGTGTGTGTGTGTGTGTCAACGTCTCTGAGTTCAGCATGTTTTTACAGCAGTGGGTTTCGTCTCTGGGATTCAAAGGAAAAGCAGGATGAAAATAGTCGTCCTTCTCTCTCGTTGTTCTCCCCAGTGCAGGTGAAGGTGGAATACAGAATGACACTCTGTTTGCAGTGGAACAACGCAGCAGATTAAATAACCTATGCGATCTGTAAACGGGAAGCAGAGGTGACGGCCAGGTGTTGCAGGCACTCGGCCCCGTGAATCCCTCCGCTGGTCCTCCAGAACCAAAGGAATGCCCCACTTTCTGCGTCCTGCAGATCAATTTCCATCCCAGCAATCAATTCCTGCTTTCACAGATGGAGGAGGGAGTGGGGGGGGGGGGTATCTGCGATGTGGAAGTCACTGAGCAGGAAACTACAGCGATGCTTTTAACCGGACTTACTCAGAAACAAGAATTCAGACCCGTTTGAGCGAACAAATCATTTTTCAGTCGCTCGCTTACGAGATCGTCGCGGGAATTCATCTGTTTTAAAGAATAGTGAGCAATACAATTCGTTACGCAGCGTAAAAGCTGAAGCTCACCGCATGAACGAGGCCCCCCCCGAAACCCACACACATTCCTGAGGATTCGACCAATGAGCCGGCAGCGTCCCACCTGGCGTCACTATCAGGACCTCAGGTAGGACGCAACAGAGAGGCTTGGTTCTGCAGGGTTGGGGGACGATTTAGCCCCCCGGGCATTTGACCTCTGGTCAGACTCTTCCTCTTCACTCTCTCTGAGTGGAAGCAGAGGCCTTTAAAGCTTCTTGGCAGGCCTGCCGGGTACAGATGTAGAAATGATATCATTTATTTATTTATATGCAGTGCCGCTGCAGGAAGTGTTTGGAAAGACGCTCCGTCTCGTCCCCGACACGCAGGAATGTCCTCGTGTGGTGGTGAGAAGCATTCAGCGCTTCCCGCCACACATCTGAAACGATTCAGCAGAAGCGCTTCAGTCGGTTTACTTTCGCCTCTAATCTGGGTGTGACTAGTAATATTTAGGAAAGATACTCTGCTCCATACATTTGCTTAACTTCAAGTCACAACTAGGTGAGCGACGTGGCGAACATGAGATCATGCGTTATCACAGTCACTCACACAAAATAGAAATAAAACCCACGTTTGGCAGCCGGAGACACATTTTTCGGAGTTTCAGCAGTAAAAGATAACTATATATTTGAGTTTAAGCCTATGAGAGGAGGTCTGCAAAGTGACCTTGCCCTGCCTCTGGGTAGCTTCAGCTCCACGAATAGATTTAAAGGCTTTCATTAAAGCAGCTAGCGGTTATGCAGGGCAGCGGCTGTTGGCTGGCCAGCTGTGTGCGTCTGTGTGTGTGTGTGTGTGTGTGTGTGTGCGTGTCTGAGGCTCGGCCCTAGATTACTTCCAGAAGTTGAGTTCCACAAGCTGCTGTTTCATTACAGCTACAAAGCGACCGCACGGCTACACAGAGTGCAGAGTTGCAGAAACGTTTGGGTTTTTTTGTCCGCTCCTCGATGGCTTCCTCCTCCTTTTCTTTCTTTCACGGTCACAGTTGGAAGGGGAAGAAACATCTGTGGAAATGTAGTTCTCTCCATTTTCTCAACTGGTGCCCTTGCAAACACTTTAGAGTAGAAAATGGCGGCTGAGCTTCCAGCTGGGTTTTTCTTTTCACGTGGTCTTTTCATCACGCCGTGTTAGTTTAACTCCGGTGGTGCCTCACAACTTTGCACATGTCACGCATGTCGCATGTGCTGGACGGAGGTCATGAACTCCTCCTGAAGAAGTGGCTGTGAAGTTTAAAAGCAAAAGAGCTTTTATATCTGACGACGTGAACAAAACCCTTTGGAATGATTACCTGATTGGTAATAAGTATTAAGTGGGCCTTTGAAGAAGTTAATGGCAGACTGAGATGCATCTGAACAAATAGGGGTGATTACTTCTGATTGAAGGAGATGAGTCATGCCGTGTGTTGTGCAGCGCTTCACCTTCCCGCTGAAGAGAAGAATCACACAACCGCTGCAGTGTCAAGGTTTGATTCAGTGAAAAGGGGATTCGTGTTATTAAATATAGATATATATTATTATTATTATTATTATTATTATGATTATGTGTCGTGGTTTTTTCTTGTATCATAAACACTGAGAAATGTATTCTTCTAACAAATAGGATGCAGGTAAAAAAAAAAAGACAATTGACAGTGTTATTGTAAATGGATTACTTATTTCTGAATTTATTATATGAACATGAAGCAATGAGCAATGGGTATCAACTCACAAAGCAAAAGAGTGAAACCCTGAGATGGTTTTATGGGTCTCTGCTGCGTCCTCTAACCAGGGGCTGCTCAGGTGTCCACAAACGGCACAAACGTCTCGTATTCATCGGGTTGCCCTCGGAATACTGCGGTTTGACAAGCGGAGAGAAGGCCGGCCGTGGTTCATAACAACAGCCTATCAGAGAGTGTGTGTGTGTGTGTGTGTGAGAGGCGTGACATTGATTCTCCACACTTCAGACTTCCAGATGTAGCTGATAGAAACCAGCACCTGGCCCTTTTTTTCCAATAAACACACACACAACATGTTACCGGAGAGCACAGTTAATTTATTGCAACCTCTTCCTGTGCCGTTTATCACCACCCGGCGTGTGTGTGTGTGTGTGTGTGTGTGTGTGTTATTAATCCACTGCCTACCTCCCTTCAGTTGATCCCACTCATGCGTCGCTAAAGGGAAGCATTAGACGCTCAGGTAAATTGAATCGTGGATTAGATGAGGAGAGGAAGCCTGTGTGGACGACAGGGACGGGGGGGAGGGAGACGGGGGGGAGGGGGACAGGGGGGAGGGGGACAGGGGGAGAGGGGGACAGGGGGAGAGAGGGACAGGGGGAGAGGGGGAGAGCGTTCTGCAGGAAACAGAGATGATGTCGGCGCTGTGACGGAGCGATCGGAGGCCACACGGCTCCACGCGAGGCGACAGAGATCAAAGGGTCCCCTTGCTTTTTTTCAGAACTTGATTATTTAAGGAAACTTAGTACATATCCCTCCCCATCTGGCTCTCAATCCAAATAAACACATACAACTCTATTGTCAACATTGTCGTTGACACAAAGTCAGGCGGTATGAAAGTTCACTACTCCACGCTTACTAATTCAAAGGAATACCAGTGCAACATCGGCGCCTACAAGGTGTTATGAATGAATCCCTGTCAGGCCCAAAGGAATCAAACCTTTTGTTGAGCAGATGGCATTAAATGGTACCACGATGAAAAGACAGTTAAGAAATATAACGCTATGCTTCCAAAAAGGACGCTTCACAAAGCTCTTCCTTCTGTTCTGATGGACAATTTCCTGTTTCGCTTTTATGAAGACAAAAAGGCTTCCAGGGCGAGAGACGTCTCCACTTCGGACGAATACAAATCTTTCCGCTTTAAACCGGAGTTGGAGAGGGGCGGAGCCTCTTTCTATTATCCTGGAGGTCTTCCTCCTTTTCACTTGGAAAACAACGTCCAGAGGAGGAACCAACCTCTAAATGGAGTGAACCATCAAATTTGAGCTTGTCTTCATGGCGTTTCAGGGACTTTTAGGCTTTGAGACAAGTGCTGTGATGTGATTAATTTTCTCGTAAAGGGGGTACGGAACAAATCCTGAAGAGAAGCAATGGAGACAACGGAATAGATCCAAATGGAAGTTCAATGCGAGAGGAACTCATTAGGGGCTGGAGGAGGACAGGCCACAACTCCGCAGCTGTCATTTCCCCCCCGATCAGCCATCATCATCGTGTTTGTACGACTCACATAGGAGCCAAGCAGCTCACATGTTTCATTAATGAGACCTGTGAAGTCTTCCCGGACTCGCTTCACGTACAAACCTTCAATTCCTGAGCCATTTACACTGACTTTATGTGAGATGACGAGGAAAAAATTGCAGTTTCTCAATGCAAAGTTGATCTAAATGACGTGTTGCCTTTAGCTGTGTAAGAGCTATGCACGGTGATGCTCTGTCCTCGTCTGCTGAGCGTCTTAATGTGGTTGCTACCATTAACTGATCACTTTGATGAATTTCACTACTGGTGTGAAATCCATGCCAACTGTCAAACAGGACAAACTAAGGAAAAGATGTTGCTTTAACCTGCCTTTATTGTGTTGTTTCCTGGGAAGACAGAATTATTTTTAAAAACTGTAACAAGCCAATTAAATTGACACATGTTGGAGGCTTCCGCAGGAAAACTGAATGAGCAATAATTTACAAAATCGCTGCAGGACGAAAAACATTGATGGGGCTATTTATGCCGTCTGTTGAGACTCTTTTTGGTGTGGTGAACAGCTGTGCACCGATAACAATGAGCTACTATCAGGACTATTCTGCTTTCATTTATCCGCAAAACTCAGGAACCGACCATCCAAAATAGATGCTCAAAACTCGTGTTGTGAAAGCTAGCAGTTCTTCCGTTTTGTCGTTAACGATGTGGGCAGGTGGAGATGAGCCCCTGAAGTCATGGAGAACATCATCATTACACTTTGTCTACCATTGTTTTGGGATGAGATCAATCAATTGAGGTTATCTTAAACGCAATCTGTGTTTGATTCGCCCGTGTAATGAGGTAGAAACCTCGACTGATGAGCAGATCCCTCCCCACTGCAGGTAGATACCTCATTATCGCCAGAAAACAACCCCAGTGCAGGAATAAAGCCCATTAACACCAGTTCAAAGTGGCCAGGAATCTCATTACATGGGAAGGAAACTCGTCTCCAGCAGACACGCGATCACTGCGGGGAGAAATCCCCTCGCAGCATCCAGCCTCATCAGCCTGAACGCAGACTCCATCTCGGGTAATTGCTTTGTCATTTCTCTTCAATTGGCGTGCCTCACAATCACAGGGTTACATTCTTAAAACATGTCAGGTTGTCCTCGAGTCACTCTCGTGCTCTCCTGGGTACCCGATACCTCAGGGGTCTTTTGTCCATAAAGCAGAGAGAAACCTTCAACAAGGTTTAAGGGAAAGAAATGATGGTCCATGTGAGACAAATGAGGTTCACTTGCAATGTGGACAGAATGCTGACAACAAGGTTGGGATTGTTTATTACACACATTACACTGCATTTCAATACCAAGAGTAGATGAGCAATCTAATCTGGATGTTGCTTCTGCATCACGAGTCATTGCTTTTTTTTTAAAAAGCTCTTTGAGTTTTGATAAGTCGCTACAAAACTCACCACACGTCTCTCAGTGTAGAGCATGACACACACACACACACACACACACACACACACACACAAGTGGAGCAACAATCCATCAACATGATCAAGCAGGGAGTGAATGGGAGCCGGCCGGTCGTACATCAAGCTCTCGCAGCTCGTTAAAGACAAACAGAGACACACACAAAGCCCCCCCCCCTCCCGAGAGGACAGAGAGACTGGGGTCTACGGGGCCGGAGTAGATGGTCAGATATGAGGACATGAGGGCCGACGTTGACATGCAGACCTCTAACCCAACGGGAAGACGTGGGGCAGATAAGCGTCATCGAGGAGGAAACGTCTAGAGGCCCAATGAAGCAACAAACGAGTCGCAGGAGGGACAATAAGCAGTGCAAGGGACACAGTGCGGGACCGGAGCGCGCGTTTGATCCTTTTGCCTGTTGAAGTGTGAACGTCAATGTACGTATCTCAAAGGAAACAGAGGAGGTAGAGAACACAGCGACTGCCGCGAGAGAGAATTTAAAGGATGATACAATAAAGATCGGTAACAATGGCAATTATGTGAATTCGCCGACATCGATATTACTGTGTGGTGATACTAAAATAACAATCACTATTTGCTCTTTGTATTGTCTTTTCCTTGTGCACATTAAACAGGCGCTGTGGAGAGGAATCCATCACTCAAACATCGCCCGTCGGGACGAGTGTTTAGCACACGTAAAAGGGAACTACGTTCATTTGTTGGGGGGTTAATAAAGAGACGGACCCAGAGTCGATTCCCCTTGTGGGGTTTGAATGTTCCGGGTTCTCCAACATGGCGAGTAGGCTTGTTTTCCTACATATTATATCACGTTATATACTGACCCTCTCACGGTGAGTCCACTGTTTCCGGGGTTTTAGCTGCCATCGTGGAACCTTTTGGACGGACTCTGTCCGTGTGCCCGAGTGCAGAGGATCCTTAATAAGATTCCACTCATGCAGTGAGGAGCCCAGCAGCGTTCTCAAATGCGGTGCTGTGGAGTCGTTTCATAATTTGGCCTAAACGAGTTATCGATTGGGACTCGGATGGAGCGCTGCGGAGCGGATTCAGAGCAGCTACCGGCCAGCCACCGACGCCACGAGCCAAAGCATTCAGCTGCGTAATTACAGCCGAGCCACCACCGGCCCGCTGTGGCCCAACACGGGCCGGGGGGGAGGGGGGTTACATGAGTGAGAGGCTCCCAGTGCCCGGCGGGTGTTGTGGTTACGATGGTGTACATCTGTTTACAGAGAGACGCAGTAACTCTGCCTCGTTGCGTTCAATTCCACTCATCGTGGTCCTCTGCTCCCCCCTCCCCATGAAAGAAAGCATCGGAGAGAGAGGAATGTTAATCACTTTCTTATTGTTTGGCCTTTGGCAAAGATTTCCACTTCAAATGGAATGGAACACAAAGGTCGATCTTTACAAGCAGCGGAATAATTTGATGGACCTGTTGGACGAGTTTAACCCCACGACGGGGAACTTCCTGTGGAGCTCGTCTCGTATCTCAGCTCAAGCTCTGTTACTTTTCAAGTGTTCGGCTATCAAACGATCAGTGTGTCGTCAGGGGAGGGGGGGCACACCCCCCCTCCCCTGACGACACACTGATCGTTTTGTCGATGCCTCAAATGAACCAGATGATCTCCGTTCCTGCGTCATCACCCTTCAAATCATGACAGCTACAACTGTAACGCTCGTGTCTCAATCCGCTCTCTATCTGTGTTTTAATGTCTCTCTCTGCTGCTGCTGCATTTAATCTGTCAAGATGCAAATGCAAATCTGCAATTAGCAGCTTTGCGACAGTTGGAGAAGCCCAAATTGCTTTGGCTCGTACTGATCGGCCACGTTTCCTCTGTCACCTGAAACGCCTGTTGTTACGAAGCTCGCAGCGTTTGACCTGAGCCACAGCGCGCAGGGAGATAACGAGGCTTCAACCGGGGGGGGCTCAAACACACAGCGCCCCAGATGCAGGACAAGATCAACCAATACTTAACTAGTGTCAGTGAGCTTTAACATTGTTGTGCCCAAAATGTATTGATTTTTCTTACAAGGGACCAAACACAAATGTTCCTATTTGACGCAGACGGCAGAAGAACACGGGACAGAAGTGGACCCTGTTCCAACATTATGGATGAAGTGGAGGAGGCAAAGAAAAGGCAATACTTTAATAGTGCTTCATCCCGCTGACACGCGTTTGTTCAGATGAGCTTCCTCCTGATTGTGCTTTGATTAATGCCGGCGCCCTCACAGCGGCTGTCACTGCTGCTGAGTGAGAGTCGGGACTTAGCATTTAAACCAGCTCGCTAAATCAACCTGGCTACACATACGCTGACTTATGGCCCAGCTGGTGACACACGCACGCACGCACACGCGCACACACACACACACACACACACACTGATATCTCAGTACCACTGCAGTAGGTTTGTGTGCGTCACATGGATAACGCAGAGTTATGGTTATTGCGCACACTGACGAGACAAGGTCAACACGGCAGTGTACAGTTGAATGTGTATGCGGATGCATTTACATTCATACACACATATATATACATACACACATATATATATATATAAGAGCAACATATATATAATAAAGAGCAGCATCAAAACAACAAAAGCTCATTAGAGAAACAGCTTATCGACTATGCAGAATGACACGAGTCCACCAAAGCGCGCCCGTCTTCCGGAAGCCGACACGAGCCGGTTGGACTCCAGCGATGCGGATGAGCGACGCTGGATAATAAGGCGGCGTCGCCGCGGCGAGGGGGCTAATTGTTCTCATCAGATTAAGGGAATAATTGTGTGTGGGTACACCATCAAAACACGGAAGAGGCAAATTGGATCAGAGCAGATGTTGAATTAATTGGTTTTGAGGCTGATTGCAATAATGCTCTATCTATTAGCGGGACGGACTAGTGATTAACACCCTGCCTCTAACTCAGGGGTCGGTGATGAGGCATCACACACACACACACACACACACACACACAAACCTGTGTTTACAGAACAATAGGGATAATAATTCTCAAAGGGAAGGTCCACCATCAATCGGCTTAATGTGGAAAATATCCATCCGTTTCTCATCTTCCAAGGTGATTCCTTTCAGTTACATGAAGTACACAATGTGGGTGCTGTGCTGTGCACGCCCACCTTCACCCTGTGAACGCACAACGTGCACCTGAAAGCTTCACTCTGTGGAAAAGGTGCAGCCAGTGAACACAATGCAGGCACACATGATTTTTTTCATCAAAACACGACTGGGAGGGCAAGTGACATTCATCTCCAAGCAGACAGGGTCGCATATTGAAAATATCCTCTCGTCCTCTCGGTGGCATCACACCTGCGTCCGCTCCCTTCCTCCTGATGTCTGCAGCACTATCGGTCCTCGTGGTATGTGGAGGAGAACTGATCCATCATGTCTGCTCTTTGGTTATTAGATCAGTGTGATTTATCTCAAGCCCATTTGAATGGGATTTAAATAAAGGACAAAAAAAAGAAAGCCGATATGGAAAAACCACAGAGCTGATGCAGCAGATTGGGACCGAAGAGGAAATCCAGAGATGTTTATCCCGTGACTCGAATTTGACTACTTACTGATAATAGGCCTCTGGTCCCAGTGTGAAACAACTAAAGACACTGTAGCTCTGTGTGTTTAGCGCACAGTGGTAATAATAAAGTCAGAGGAGTCACATAGGGGAGCAACAAATAAAGATAAAAGGCTTTCAGTATTCATGAAGAACAATAATGTCACTGCCGACATTGAATCATCACTGGACCTGCCCGACCAATCACGGGGGTAATTTTCTTGTTTACATCAGAAACTGAAAACAATTTAACCTTGAGACATCTCATGTGTGACACACACACACACAAACACACACACAAACACACACATACATGCACACACACAGGTAAACAGAACAAAAAGGACATGGAGATACACACATCAATCACACTTCTAAACAACCTGTCCATTACCCTGTAATAGCATAGCTATTACACGCGCGCACACACACACACACACACACACACACACACACATACATACAGGTCAATTTAAAGACCCGTCATTTGTGTGTGTGTGTGTTAGTGTGTGTGTGTGTGTGTGTGTGTGTGTGTGTGTGTGATATAGAAAGCATCGCCCTTATATAAGACACAGTCTTAGAAAGAATCAAAACGTCTACGATTCTGAAGGCAAGAAAGCTGATGATGTCATCAGTTGAGCTACACGCGCACGCACGCACGCACACACGCACACATATCACTGACAGTAGTAGTCATAGCTCAAGCTCAATCAGGTGACCTTGACGCAGTACCACTAAACACAGAGGGTCTAAGTGGTCTATGAGGGCTAAGTGGTCTATGGGGTCTATGAGGCCTAAGTTGTCCATGAGGTCTATGTGGTCTAAGTGGTCTATGAGGTCTATGAGGCCTGTGTGGTCTATGAGGTCTAATTGGTCTATGGGGTCTAAGTGGTCTATGGGGTCTATGGGGTCTAAGTGGTCTATGGGGTCTATGAGGCCTACGTGGTCTATGAGGTCTATGAGGCATATGTGGTACGTGAGGTTTATGTGGCCTAAGTGGTCTATGTGGTCAATGAGTGCTATGTGGTCTAAGTGGTCTATGGGGTCTAAGTGGTCTATGAGGTCTATGAGGTCTATGAGGCCTATGTGGTCTGTGAGGTATATGTGGTCTAAGTGCTCTATGTGGTCTATGTGGTCAAAGTGGTCTATGGGGTCTAATGCGTCTATGTGGTCCGAGTGTCCATGAGCAAGGCACCGAGCAGCCGGTGACCCGCTGCCATCGCCGTCTCCAGCAGAGGAAGTCTGCTTGAAGGATACAGGTTGTAAATGTACAATGTAACATATGAGCACATTGGGTAGATAGTTAATGGTTTAATTAAAAAGAATGAACAAAGAAAGAGACAAAAAAGGAATTAAAGATATTGGTAAGAATATAAATGTAACATCATTACAAATTAGAAATAAAGAATAGACTTCAAATTGACCCCAGAGGTCTCCTGGGAAATAAAGGAGCCTCCCCAACCGCGATAAAGATTCCAATGACAGTTATTCCCATTTTGTTCTGATTGAGAGGTCGCTGCTACATGCAGCGTCCTGTAAACATGCTGAAGCTAAACTCTGATGATGGCAGTGGCTTAAGATATTTAAACTTCCAAACACGACCTAAATTAACTTAAACTGGCTTCATTACAATGTGTGCATGTTTCCTCCCCTCACTGATTCAGTGATGAGGCATCCCAAAATGTGCAAACGCAACGCGTCACAGTCATGTAGGTGATGATGGTCATTCTATTACAGGTGGAGGCTTTACCACGGCTGATAGACCTCCTTCTGTCATCCAGCCTCATCTCCTCTAGAACGTGTCTCCTAGGACTCACTGTGTGTGTGTGTGTGTGTGTGTGTGTAGGAAAGGAGAGAAGGAATGAAGGAAGGTAATATATTGCTCTCTCTGTCTCTCCACTACTCTTTGTCTCCTCCTCCTCTTGCCAAGCTCCCAAACTGCCATCACGGCACAAAAAGCCTGCGATTCACAGCCTACACACAAACACACGTGCACACAAACACACACTCACACACAAACACACGCACACGTGCACACTAGCAGCAGCGCGGGACTCAACTTGTGCTGGAGGAGCGGCATCATGAATCATGCTCCTTTGCCTTTTTATTTTTTTTAATTCTTACTTTTAGGGTCCTTCTGTTCTGAAAACGTATTTATATTAATAATAATATTAAAATAAATGCATGTTTAAATGATCCACCTCTACTGTGTCCAACTACAAAACTGCTTCAAAGATGTGTTGCAGAAATTGAGACAAATGAGCTGTTGACAAAGAGAACCACTGTCTCTCTGACACACACACACACACACACACACACACACACACACACACACACACAGTGAAATCATCGCGTCACAAAGGACCAACTTTTCCTCCTAAAACTGAGCCAAACATTTAGCTTTTTTTCGTTGTGTGAATCCATGGAGGTGAGCGGAGTGCACGGCCGGCCGCTCGTCTGGCTGCTCAGGTGACGCACTTCCTCCACAGGTGGCGGTGTAATTGGCGGCCCGCTGGTTTGTTGGCACTTGGAATGGAGTCATTACACAGAACCCTGAACCCCACTGAATGGGTTTCCTTCCTGATTCCCTTACATACGCGCCTGACATTGCGCTCTGCTCGTTAAGTTGGTCTGCAGAACCCCGTGTTAACCCCGTGTTCATCGCTTTTGTTGTCACACGAAGGCTGAGCTGAAAATAATAACAGTTTACCTGGGTTCAATATTTTGGAGCCGTTTCTTTACATAAAAAATGGAAACCGAAGAATAAAAAAAGCACACTGAAAAGTAAAATAATCAGTCCCAAAGGTGAGCTGGGAGCTGTAATGGGGACGGTGAAATCAAGAGAGCGGTTTTGTCTGATTTGACAGTTTGTGGTTGGTAGTTACTCCAGAAACGTACAGGAGAAAAGGAGGGAATTTAAATAAGGAAATTGTCTCTAGCAATTGACCCGGTTGAATACGAGATGCAGCAGGACTAATAAAAGAGGGAAGCGATGATGAAAATCAGGCCGCGGCGGCGAGATGGGGTCGGTCACACGGAGAGACGCAGTCAGTGATGAAACACACTGAAAGACAGAAGGGTGGAGGAGCTGTCGTCATTCAAGGCTTCATTCCTCCACCCGTCCCCCCCCACCCCCCCACCCGCCTGTGTGAGGTGAAGATGAGGAGACAGAAGATGGGGGGGGGCACAAAAGAGAGGAGATACAACCCACATGAGGGAGGTAGAAACTATGAGAGTATCACATTGAGAGCCGGGTAATAGTCTGTACACACTAAAGATGACCTTCATGTCATGAGGCGAGAGTGAGTGCCTGCGTGTGCGTGTGCGTGTGTGTGTGTGTGCGTGCGCGTGCGACACAGTCCCGGTGTGATGACAGTAATCTACTTCATGCCAAACCTATTTCTGAGTTCTCTGCACACTTTCTTTGGAAACGCCTAACTTTCCAAAACAGGGTTTGACCTGGTGTTTAAATGTTCCATCAGCTGTAAGGACAGCAGACCATTGAAACGTTCAAGTCCCTGCTTAAGACCCACTATTATTCATTGGCTTTCAATTCAAGTTGAGCTTTGATATCTGAACCATATTTGACCTTATTCTTTTTCTACTGTCAGTTACTTTGTTTGTGTTTCATTGCTTCTGGAGCATGTTAAGCACTTTGGTCAACGTGCTATATAAATGAAATTGAACTTGAACTGGATGTATTACAGTCCATACGTCCTCTCAGAGGTCCTCGTTGTGCCCAAAACACGGCTGCTTCTGTGCTGTTGTCGTGTCAGATGCAGCGCGCCCCGAGAGGAAGTTGACGCCGACTCGATTGACACCGCACAAACGTGACTGACGCTCCTCCGCCCGACGTGGTGCTGAGATACAACTCGTGAATTATCTCGCTCAGGAAATGTCGAGTGTGACGGCGTGTCAGCAGAAAGTGAGTCATGCTGAGTCACCTGTTAACACTTGTCCACCGTGACCGTGTCGAACGAGCCCCTCGCGGGTTGCAAATGCTCCGACGGATACGCAGAACGGGTCACGTGACGTGCGCACAGAAGCTCCTCCTTTATCCATTATTTACTTCAGTGAACAAGAGATGCGGTTGAAAGCTCTGGAGTAGGTTCGCATTCACATCAATGCGTTTCACAGCGGTGACGTGTTCCATCACGAGGCTCCTGCAGACCAACGCAGGGCCAACAAGGCACACGCCGCTCTGCTTTCCGAGGAGTTTCTGCCGCTTTGGTTCCAGCGTCTCTGGTCTGTCAGTGTCAGCAAACTGCACGTAAGTCTAATTGTCAAGTTGGTCCCACGGCGAAGAAGGGTGTTCACTTCAACAGGACACGAACATCTCCCATGGCAAAGTTGGACATTTTGTCAAATTTTCATTTCTAGAGAATTGCGCAGTGTTTTTCCCATCTTTATTTGTTTTGCTGTAGTCGCATTCCAACACTCCACAGGGCGCCGCCTACAGATGGCCGCCATCGATAGCAGGGAACGCATACGGTCCACAGCAAGGGCCCGACGGCAACATCTGCGCACCACTTGTCATCAGCTTTCTGTCTCTGCTGCCGTGTACGCTCCGTCGTACGCTCTCTACAGTTCACTGATCAGCAGCCGCCGATATTGAAGCACCGGATGTTCTTCTTGCCGTCTCTTAATTTCTTCCCTCACTAGCTTGAACTTCCTTCTTGACCTTCAAACTCCAGGACAGATGTTAGGGTTTGTCTTTCTGCCAGCAGCTGGCTAGCTAGCTTAGCATAAAGACAAAATACATTAGTGGGCTCTCGAGCTGTTTTGGGGGTAAGAGCTAAATCTCGTACAAAAACCAAACGTGCTCATTAGCTGGAGTTAAAGCTGTGATGGTGCACCTGAAATACTTCCTAACCCTAACCCTTCCTGCCGAGCTGTTTACAAACGCTTGCTTGTAATACGGATAATATCTGCTTGGTGTGAGTGTGTTACTTCCCAGAGTGTCTGCGGAGTGAGACGCGTGCGTGTGTGTGTGTGTGGGTTTCCATACGTACACTATGTGTTCACAGACACTGTGTGTTTGTGTGTCTGTGTGCGTGCACAGCGGCCACATCTATCACGCAGCCGGAGAGCTACAGAGTGTGAAATCAACTTTGACATTCATGGTTCTAACCTCCCAAGGCCGTCCCAAAGCGCAGCACTTAGAGCGCGGTGTCGCTTCTCAGACGGGGAATAATAGGCCGGTCTTTGAAGACGACTTTTCATTCTCTCCCTGACTCTCATTCATTTTGACCTAGCCCAAGGAAACGACGGGCTAAATGCTCATATCTTTCTTCTTCTTCTGCATGCCGAATCACTCTCACTGCGTCAATGTTCTCCGGCAAAAAGTTCTCATGTCAAAATAAAAAAAACCTCGTCCTAAATGTGACGAGCTTGGATAATTTCTCTGCAAAAACGTTGTTTTTAAGCTATTAAAAACCATCAGTTGTCCAAACTTTCAGTTAACAGAAAGAACACACATGTTTAAGATTTAACCCCGATGTGAAAACAACAGGTAGCTGCTGGTGAAGTATCATAACTAAATGGATATTCAAGGGGCCGGATCTGAGGTCTCGTTTAACCTTCAGATACACAAACAGACCATAACGTGTATAAATATGCTTCAGGGCGGGGCTACCTTGTGATTGACAGGTCCCTGCGTGTCTCTATTGCGTCGTCGACATATGGTTGAAACAGCAAAGACGCTGATGGTCGTAATCCAACATGGCGACGGCTAAATTCAGGGACTCGAGGCCTCGTCAACATCCTCTTTAGGAAATATGTTGGGATAACAACTTTCAACACACAGGTTTTTTGTATTATAATGTAAAGTAGGTATGAGGCAGGCTTTTCTTGAAGAGACAGAAGCTTTTTGCTGTTTTACCTGAGCCATATGGTGTGTGTGTGTGTGTGTGTGTGTGTGTGAGAGAGCCTGTGCTTGTGCATTTGTTAATTAATGTGCTGTTTGGTTATTGAAAACCTCTCCTGATCCCTTTTCTCTCCCACAAATGCGGAAACAAAGAGCGACTTTGAGAGGAAGAGGGAGATGAGCCAGGTGAGGAGACAAAGGCTGGAGAGAGAAAAGGTCATTTTGATTATTTCTATAGACAACCAACGATAAGAATGTGACAGCTTGCTTTAATACTCCCGTTGGTCCTTCTACCTCCGTGTGTCCCTGCAGCTGCAGCAATGAGCCATTAGTCCTAAAAGGGTTGTGGTTTAAATGGTTCAAACATTTCACAAATGACTCACGCTTCTGGTACCAGTAATATCCCTTTTTGGTGCAGTCCTTTGTGTTTGACGTTTTAATGAAGCCCCGTATTGCAGCAGCAGACTCCCACTCTGCCTCTTCTGTGCCGCGCTCTGAGATCGGTTCTCTCTGACAGCGAGACGACGAGGGAGGACGGAGACGCTTCGTGAGGAGTCGGTGCAGCTGAATGAAGGAACATCGTGTGTGACAGAGAGAGTAGACCGGGGACAACGAACGCGTTCGCAGGGTGAAGTTGGCCGGAATCGAGCCACCGGGCCCCGACACGTCAATGACAAACACACGTGTTTGTCATTGATTCAGCTTCAGCAACACACGGATTGGATGTTGAAAAGTAACTATGTGTCTTGTGCTATCAATCTTTTTCATTGTTTAACCAAGACCTCAAGTTGTGGACTTTTTGAAAAGCGCTCAGTCGTCTTTCCAACGTCTCAAGATGTTGGTCAACAAACCACATTCGCAACATGACGCTTCACGTATCCCCGACATCCGTGAGGCGGAGCTCTCCGATCAAGTAATTGACCCAGTTAGTTGGTTCTGCTGGCGCTTCATTTTCCAGGTGTCCCCAGCAGCCTGAGCTTCTTCTACGCAGGAAGTAATTAACAGACATACAGAGGGAATACGGCTATATTAGATCCTGGATGAGTGGTCCATTGGGACGGTTTGTTCTTCTTCTTTCACTCTCATCTCTCCCACCTTCGCTCTCCTACCCGTCTCTCTCTCTCTCGCCGCCTCGGGCCGTCCTGCGACTTTTATGACGACTTCATCTCCTGGGCTGAGGGACGTTCCTCTATTAGGCCGTCTTAACGGTTCTTCATGATGGCCTGGATCCAGCAGTCAGTCTGCACTCCGCTGGAGTTTAACACGACTATTAGTATGAAGAGTCCACAAGGGGTTTCCTTTGCACCTTTTGCCCATGTCGAACCCCTCGGGATATCTGCCCCCCTCAGGGTGCCATGCGTTTTATCAATATTTACCTGACGACGCCACATGTGGCAAAGTTTTGTCTCAGCTCCTGCGTTGTCTCCCTTCACCGTCTTCTATCTCTCAGCAGGTCTTCTCCTTAGGTGCTGCTTTTAATTCTTTAAAAAAGTCAAACAGAGCCGCGTCTCAGCCAATGAGACATGAAGCGAGCTCCCTTTGGCGAGGAATTAATCTACGTTCATTGATTTCTAAAGTTCCTGGTCTTTACTTGTCAGCGCGTATCAGACACAGTCGAGACAGAAAATAAAAAAAAAATGTAAAAAAGGAGACGGCACCATTCACACTCAGCAGCCATCTGCGCTCCTATTAGATCTATTTTAAATCATCCATCAAATAACTTTCCCCGGGCAAAGGCAGAGCTAATTCTTCTTCTTGAACACGCTGCCGTCCAGGGACACAGTCAAACATTTCAGTGTGGGAAACCGTGGGAAAGACGGCAGGAGAGTAGAGAAAGAGACGGCACGCAGGAAGGGTCAAAACTACTGTTGAACCTGCATGTATGGGAGTGGAAAGATACAAAATACACTCACAGACCCACAAAAGGATGCACGCAGTAAACTGCAGGGGCTTTTTTTTCAGGGAAATTGACCTTTTTAGAGGATCTCTGAAAGGAGCTGAGCAAAGACTTCTTGTCCTCCGCCGCGCTCTTCATCGACGATGAAGCCGAGTCTGACCCGCTGTTCTAAACGCTTTAGCCTTTCCTTTATTGAGTAAGCTGCCACTTATGAAAAACATTTTGCTTCCTTTCGGCAGTGGCTCATTATCGCTTTCTCAATTCCGACGATAAAAAGAGATACGACTCCTGTGAGCATCTCTCAGACAGCCTCCCCCCAAAAACCCGTCTTGCTGCAGTATTATTTACTTCAACTGATCGCTGAAAAGACACCAAAATCACAATGAGGTTAAGCGAACTCAAACAAATGGTGATGTCTGGCCGGTTGGTGCAGTATGTGTGGTGAAGATTCCCCCCAACCAATCAGTGGACCACCGTGTCGTAGCTCCGCGGTACCGACCGAAGGGCCGATCCATCGCGAACTGTCACCGAGGGAGACCCGTCGCTGCTTTAATGACCCGAGGAGACGACACGAAGCCATCTTCCATCCACTGAAACGTTGTTCATTTCCCACTGACTCTTCTCTTTCTCTGCGGGGTTTAGCGTTCAGCCGCCGGGATTAATCACCCGGTGATAAAACAACTGCTAGTATTTAATTACACAAAGGACTGTAAAAGCTGCAGTGATCGTCTCTCCCCGAGCGTCCGCGCAGGTTGAAACTCTCAACTAATGAGCCGGGGGGGTCGAGTCCCTCAGCAACGGACAATTAAGCAGAAGACTCGTCCCACTGCTTCTTCCTCTTTTCTGTTTTCTGTGCATCTGTGTGAGCCGATAAAGAGCATAATTATGAAAACTAAATATAAATGCTTGAATATAAGTCTGCTGTAATCTTGATGAATATCGGCTTCACTTAGGAGGTCACGGAACGTCACACAGCATGAATGAGCCTATATTCTAAATGAATTAGGACAGTTTTTTTGTTTTTTTCCAAGGCCCAAAAAAAACATTTGGCAGGAGACGTGTATTTAAAAATGTAAATTGTCCTAAATTGAACAGGAACATTTACCTCACGGTAGTAAAGACCTGAACTAATAGTTCCCAGACGCCCTGCGACCAAGTGACGCTGAGTCAGCGGTTGAAAGCCGGACCTTTTCCTCCAGGTCCGTCACGCAGCTTCTCCAACCTGCTGCTGCAAATGCTACGCACACATTAAATACTGTTACATGACATTTAGCACGACATTTCGTGTTGAATAATTAGGCGCCGCGAGTCCATAAATCACGAGCGGGCCCGGGCACTTTGGCGCGTTATTCCCCGGCCTCGCCGACCGGCGCCGCCTCCTACGGGTTAATCCATCAAGGGATGCAAACTGAAAATAAATAAGTTCCTAATCTCTCTCTCTCTCTCTCTCAGCGAAAACAAAGTGTGATTACTAACTTGCAGGACTTATCCAGGTCCTTTTTGGTTCGTAATGGATATGAATATCTATGTGGGGTTCTGGAGCAGCGAGCGGCGCTGGTTTACGGGCGGATGTGGAAGGTTTCTTAATATGGTTCACGTGCACGGCGAGTGCTGTGTGGGCTGTTTGATGGCGCTCACACTAAAACAATAACCAAGGTGTCAGTGCTCCAACCACACAAGGGCTATAAGTTAAACTGCTGTATGATGTATAATATTAAAAGGAAATGTACTCAGATACACAACAAACAGCTCAACCACAACGGCGTGTTTAATATTTAAAGGAAGTCCACATTTTATCACCATTACTTCAGGCTCACATAACGCAAAGAGAAAGCGCAGGAACCCAATGTTGGTCCGTCTCGTGTTTGTTTGCGATTTATTCAAAAGTCCTTGAAGTAATAAAAGCGCCACATGGCCACAGCGGATGCACGACCGCGATGGGCCGGCGTGCAGTATGCTGGGCTGGAGTAAGCGAGCGATTCCCTGCGGCCTGGAGGTGATGAATAACAGCAGCTCCTCTCGGAGTCCATTAGTTATCTGTGTTCCTGTACAGCATGCGAGTGCTTTCTCAGCGCTGCGTGAGGAGCATCTGTAAATTAACAATAGAAATACAGGATATAGTGGAAATATCAGATCAGATTCTACCTGTTCACAGTTCCATTAAGCTGGAGCACAACGTGCACACGCACATGCACTTTGTACCAAGGCTCTTTCTGGCTCTACTTGTTAAACGTGGGGGGGCGCGTATTGAGCGGGCGGTGAAGGTCTGCCTTGTTCACCATCATCTGATGATGACTCGGTATCTGATGTATCAGATTTCACTGTCTTTGATCTGGATTAGGGATTAAAGGATTACAGCCGGCATGAATACATAATCAGATTAAACTATTTCATTATTATTATTATTTACAAAAGCCCAGATCGTTTTTACACGGTGTCGCGGGACCCTCTGACAGTTCATTGAACAAATATTAATAATTACATTTTAAATCAAACCATGTTGTTGCTGCAATGCCAACGAAATCGGAATCACTTCTGTTAAAACTATCTGATGTCATACAACATCACTCATTCACAAATAGTCTGCACAATCTGCTGCGCTGTTTCTCTCTCCTCTCACTAAGTGTACATTTTATGTCTTCACTAATAGATGTAGGAGTAAGAGCCACTACGGCCTCTGCCGGTCTGCATGTCGGGAAGAAACCCATTCAGGATCTCATCTCGGCCGTTATTCGTCAAACTTAAACCTGGGTTCACCTCTTCCTCAGAGCGGCGAGACGCAGCTGGAGACAACAGCTGAAGCTCTGCAATAGTCTCTCAGGTGCACAACGTCATCCGTCCTAAACGGTTGAGGCAGAACTCTCTCCAGGGGGGGAGACTGTTGCCTTCTGCTTCTGTGTGCAGGAATGAAGACCTGTCGGCTGCTCAGCTGATCAGCACCTGGTTATTTAAAAGGCTCAAAGAGGGAATCCGACACATACATATTTGATGTAAACCGTTAACATCATTTGTATGGATGTCTGCACTCATGTCAAAGGAACGAGACAATGAGGCAGAACAAAGCCAGTTCGTTGTTCAGCTGATCCCATTCTCTACGGACATGTTGAGGGAGACGAAAAAGAACCAAACATGTAACTGAGTACATGATGGACCATTATAATAAAAGGCACAGACCCGGAGCTTTTATGTCATTTTATCCATCTGCCCGTCGCTAAGTGAGGAAGAGACGATGGTAACACAAAGGGGTACTAGCCGTGTCTGCGTGGTGCATGGTGGGACGGCACAAAGGGAACGTAGGATATGAAGCCATGGGTTCAGGGGACCAGATGAGAGACGCTGCAGTCCTGTGTTGGTACCTCCCACGTGGAGCTTCCTGTTGTCTCGCTGTGTGCCGTAAACCCACAGAGCGCCAGCGCCCGTCCAACCGGATCGCCGTGAGTCCGTGTGGCAGGAAGTATTCCATGTTCATCACTGAAGGGCAATGCAGATTTAATTACTTTTAATCAAACCTTCCAGTTCCGAGCTCCTCTCTGTCATCTTAGCGCTCAATACTCAATGCAGGATTTCATCCAGGGGATCATCAAGTCCATGCTGTAGTTGAGCGAGAAGCCGTATTTCGCGAAAAAACAACTTACTTTGTACGTTTTTAGGAAGGAATTGATCATCTATAAGCAATAACCTACCAGCAGTGGAGTCATTCGTGTTCCGAAAAGAGAAATCCGAGTATTACATTTGAGGAAGGCAGAAACTACAGGGAGGCTCGCCAAAACAAAAGCAGTGTGCGAGCACACTCAACAAAGCAGCACTCCTAATTCAGAATAAATGCAAGCAGGGGGACTAAAACTCAAAGATAATACCAATGTTTTGCTGAAAGCAGGGGCACGCAATACATAACACCACTTACGGGGTTATATTCTCCCAGCTCACCGGCACCCTCGGCAGCCCTGAGAGGGTTCTTTGTGTGCCTCATGCATCATGTTAAGAGGCCATTTCTATAGATCCGGCCTTGTGTGGCACCATGTCTAACCCTAATCACCCTCTGTCTCTGGCCGTCCGTCTCCGAATGTCCCCCTTCCTCTACCTCCTCCTGACTCTTACTGGGAAATAATGGCACCAGTCTGTCTGTCGAATATGACCTTAGCAGCCATTACCTTTCCCAGAGTCCTCCTGACCGTCCGTATTTCAGCAACCCCGAACCCACCGGAGCGGAAAGTTATTTGCACACAGAGACGGAGTCATTGGGTGCGTTAGCCTGAACCCCAAATACTCATTAAGCTAACGTTCTATCATTAAGCATGTTGTCCGACGTTATTAATCTCAGAGGAGCCTTAAAAAAGCTTTCACAGGGAGGGGAAGCGAGAGCTTTTCAGACGCGGCACAGCCTGAGCGTCCATCTGTCACAGCCAGTGAGGTGGTAAATGAAAGCCTCCTTTCAGAGGCCGTCATCACGGCCACGAATAACATCCTTCAATTATATTTGCAGATACACGTCTCTAATGATGTTTATGCGGAATTTGCTACAGCCTCTGATCCTGCTCCGGGTGTGATGGAGATCTTAGTTTTACTTTTCGGCAATTTTCCAAGTGGCACTTAATCAACTTTTGACTTTTGTTCTCTTTTCTTTTGCTTCCCACCTTCATTCCTCCCCAAACAGAAACATTACGCTCTTTTCTTTTTTTTAAATATTGTAACAACATGTTAACTTTGGCCCCTGATGGATCACAGACATTTCCTCCCCAGACCTTGAATCAAAACTTGGATAGAGCATTGCTAAATGTCAGAAAGCTTATCGGCATCAAAGGAGAATGAACCACTTGCCCTTCTGGGTTTTCCCGATCATTCTGACAGGCGCTGATGGCATTAAGATTTGTGAAGATGTTGCTTCCCTCCAGCATCTCAGCACCGAGTCGTCATTGGATGAAAATGGGCTGTGAAGCGCTGAAAGGCTCACTGGTAACAGTAAACACGACTCCCTTCTCCATTGTTTGCGCAACAAGTTCAACAAAATCATCATCAGCGTAAATGGATGGACTGTGAGGTGATGTGAGGCCAACTCCACTCAAACAGAATATCTTCCCTCTGTTTCTCACAAATACTCTTCTCCTCGTGTCTGTTTGGACTTATTTCTGTCTCTACTTTCCACAATGAGCTGCTTTCATTCAAAACACGTACATTCCGATCCGGATAGCATCGGGGAAGTCTTGTTTTCACAGCAGATTGTGTTCCCACAGAAATTAAATCTGCTGCTGAATAGGGACGTGAGCGCCACCTGAAACATCAGCATCAACATCACAAGGAACACTGAGATTGGTCAAATGACGGCGCCACACAACGGAGGAAGACTTTTTAAATGTCGGTTGGTGTTTCTTGACCCATAAAATCACTTCCATGGTTTTATTCAGATGGATTTCATTTAATTCATCAAATATTGAGGCCCTACGTGTCCAGTCATGACACCCTACACTCCACTATTGCGTAGTGTCGTGTTATGATGAAGTTTTAAGTTTAAAGTCCTGTGTATGTTATAAGCGGTCTTACTGGTTCTTTTATACCCAGCCAGTCAGAGGGAGTTCAACTGTGTCTCCAGATGTCTGTAGAGAGTCACCAGCGTTGAGCTGACGTCCGGCTCGGAGGAGGTGAGCAGCGTCCAGTAGAAGCTCAAACACCGAAGAACCTTTCGCACTCGGCTTGTTATTTGCTCTTTTTGCTGCCAGAGCTCTCCTCATTTCAGAACGGAGCGTTCTTATTTCCATCTCAGTAAAATGAGCTACTGTAGCCTCCGGTATGTGATACAATAACATAAAAAGAAATGATACAACGCCATAAAACGTTTTAGGGCCATTTTGTGGAAATGGGCTATTGCTGTTTTATATGGAGAAAGCTGCGGCTACTCAAAGAGAAGCTCAACTTTGGAATTTACACATCACATTCCCACCTTCCTGCTCCTGGACGACAATCTCCAAAATGGAGTTTACAAGCCTTCTTCACAGTCAGAGAACTTCAAAGGAAACGGGAATTGTCAGCATTATTTTTGTTAAAAACACCTGACTCAGATGGGAATGTTTGTTTGAACTGTCAAGTTCTGCAGCCTGACGGATACCAATAAGGAGAAGATTATTCAGACCTGCATCACCATAAAAAATATATATAACACTGAGGGATACCAAGCAGGGAGGACAACCAGAAGGAGACGAGGGAGACGGGCAGAGACCCAGATCAATGGAGAGGAGGGCGACGTGTGAAAAGAAAGACCAGCTGCTAGGGAATTACAAGGTGAAAAAACGACAGCCTTCAATCATCCTCATTCAGTGAGCAGGAATGATCGGAGCCTCAAAGAGACACACACATCTTGATGAGGAGACGGAATACTTACTTTGTTTCCGGTGTGCGTGTACCTCACATCTGAAGTACATGTGTTTTTTCCAATACTAAAGGGTTGTGTCATCAGCATATTGGCACCTACGCTGTTTGTCTGAGCCCGGTGCCGGTCTGTGTGCAGCTGTGCGTCTGTAAGCACTGGGGGGGTTCCAGGGCATACATACGATTCAACAACACGTTAGTCCCTTGTTGGGCCCAAACTGTCAATATTAACTATTCACACAAAGAGTAAACCAAACCAGCAGAGTCCTACAATCTTTAAGATTATTTTATGGGCATTTCCTTTTCATAAAAGACATGGAAGCGAGGGATGTGAGAGATGAAGTCAAGACTGTCAAGCTCACCAGCTTGGGTAGGAATCACCACAAATACACCTGATGAGCCTTTTCCAAACTCATGTAAGATTAAGTGGAATAGACATGAGGGATGTTGACATTTCTAGCAAAGGAACCACTGTGGTTAACCTTTCTACGCATCCAAAAGAAAAGGAGCAACATTGCCTTCCAGTTGTCACATGTCGCTGCCCACCTACGCTTAGTGCCAAGGAGCCCTTAATGACAGGTACAGGTCAGAATTTTAAGTGCAGCAAAAAAACTAGGACGGAGAACTGCACTTCGACAGGAACCTTGCATGCTAGAAATGTGTAAACTGGAGCAGTTGCAGAAGGTTAACTTAAGACTTAAGATCGTCTTAGAATAATAATTCTTCCTTTTCAATAAATAGAAATAGCAGAATGTGTCATACTTCAGTACACCAACTTTTATGTTATGTCTTAAAATAAACATACTATTTAGGATAGCAACATTTTGAGTGTGTTGTATCGTATAGTAACATTATGATGTCATTCCTATTGGAACATCAAGATGATAGTGGAAACTACTGACGTGGAATGGAACATTCATGACGCCCTTTTAAACAATTGATGACTTTTGAAGCAGGTGTGAAAAGAATCTTCTTGAATATTAATCATTGCTGCGTTTACGATGCAAAAGATAAACACGTTTCTGAAATGATTACCTCCCAACGTGTCCAGTAGAGCTGACAGACAACCGGCATTCAAAATTACCTTCAGGCTGTTTTTATAATGCGTTCGAAAAGCAAAATCACAAAAAACAAACATCTGCAAAACTGCAGAGAAGGAAATAGCAAAGGCACTACAGGGAGAGATGGGAAATGAAAGAGAGAAGATAAGCCCGAAAGGGGGGGAGGAACACAGAGAGGGCAGAGGAGGGGAGGCTGGGAGAGCGGAGGAGTGAAGGGATCAGGACTCAAGGACTCAGGGAGGTGGAGGTAGTCAGACGGAGGGGAGAGTGATCGACTGTAGTTCTCTCCGGGGAGGCCGGATCAGATCTGGAGAAAAACCAGCAGCTGTGTAATTAGTCAGCAAACAGTCTTTCAGTGAAAAGCCTGTCAAGGCTGCCCGTGCTTGTGTGCAGCTAAGAGGGAAAACCACAAAAGCAGGATGAAAACAGCACCCTAAACGAGTGGAGGCGATCACGTCGACGATTTGAGCATAATATTTGAGCGGTAAGCCAAAGAAAATGTCCTCTTAACGTCCTCTGGGCCAACATGTCCTTCATCCTGCTCTCACCCCTGGACCTGGAGAAGGAAACCTCTGTAAATGTTCATGGGATCCTTTTCCACGTCCTTTGAGGGGGGCGGGGGGGCTGCATAAAGGCCGAGGCAGGGAGGAGAAGGAGGCGCATGAAAGAGGGGGGGGGGATTATTGTTGACAAAGCACTTTTTTCATACGTTTGAAATATGAATTTAAAAGCCATGAAAGTGTTCAAGCATCAAAGTGGAGTAATAATGGAGGAGATGAAGGTGGAATAAAATTGCACCTACAAGAATTCTTTGCTCCCATGTTTCTCACCCCACACGCCCACACGTGCAATGTGTGTGTGTTAGCTCTGCAGAGAATCTATTGTGTGTGTTGGTTTGCAGCATGAATCTTGCCATGACCGACAACCGATCACACTGTAACAGACATGTCAAACACAAGTGTGTGTGTGTGTGTGCGCATGCGCTAGTGACTTTGTCCTTCCTTACCCTGATAATGATGTTAGAGAAACTATCATGGGTTTAGTCCACTAACTGTTTACAAGTGGGGTCTTTTCCCCAACGACACACACACACACAGTCTTGATTATGTGTCTCAGTCAAACTGAGACACATAATCAAACACTGTTACCGTTCTTTCTCGTGTACAACGTGAGTCCTTCGATCAACGTTATTGCTGAAACCATTTCCACGATGGTGACATGAATGAAAAGAAAAGACCACTGCACATTCCACATGATTACATCACGTGTGTGTGTGTGTGTGTTCTTAGGAGTTGCTGATCATGTGGACATTTAATCCGTTCGTGA
Organism: Apeltes quadracus; assembly: GCA_021346845.1. Taxonomy (NCBI): domain Eukaryota; kingdom Metazoa; phylum Chordata; class Actinopteri; order Perciformes; family Gasterosteidae; genus Apeltes; species Apeltes quadracus. The sequence goes on along the minus strand of CM037922.1, from coordinate 1,489,652 downwards.
TAGAGGGATTGATTTGCTGCAGAGATTTTCCTCCGTTCACACAGACACACACAAAGAAACGCATCAGCATAGAATGAATTGACTGTAGCTGTATTAACCCTTCACCCAGCAGGAAGCGTGTACAGTTTATTCACAGCTGTGATGAACACATCGTCTAAAGGACATCACAATGTCAACGCTCTGATGAAAACGTTTTTAAATCCATAACTTAAAGTCCAGAGTCCTTGAATTATCCCCCATCGTACGCTGAGAACACGCTGCTCTTCTTCAAGACAATATCCAAAGCCAATGAGAGTTCTGATTGGTGTCACATTGAAGATTCGGCCGTGAGAACCAGCTGCTTCTGTCTGTGAGATGAAGAGTCACGAGTCCCATCTCAGAGGGAGAGGAAGTGGCCCTCGACCTCTCCATCCCCATCTGTCCCCAGGACGTTCAACCTTTGTGAGGAGACCTCGTCTGCCTGGACGGCGACGATAGTCGAGTGGAGATGAAGTCGCAGCACAACGTCTCTATCGTAGCCGTGCACTTTTTAGCGTGGATGTTTCCATTAAATTGTGATGATACATCTTCAGGACTTGTCTCTGGGTTTGTCTTGACTCAGACGAGCATCTTTTCCTGTGAGGACAAAAGTGTCTTGGTTGACCTTCTTCAGTGTTTCTCCCATTATTATAAAAGCGGGGCCTCTTTTCTGCTGGAGTGCGTTGTCCTGTTCCATTCAAGACACGGTTAAAGTAAAGACGCTCTCATTGGAGACGATGAAGTGTCTTCTAGTGTTGCTAATACGTACGTTTTCTCCAAGACAGCGGACCCTCGCTACCCATCCCTTAACACCGCCTCATAAAGATCCCCAAGGACACCTGCGGCCCGGAGGTCACAGGTCCGCCCACCGTCCGTCCACCGTTCATTATTGGGATCCCTCGATGTCGTTTTACGCTTTGCCGTAGTGGCTCATTCTGTGGGCGGATCCGACTCGTAACCCGAGGCAGACGTTCCATCGTTTGCATTGAGTCCAGCTCTCTTCCGTGAGCCTCTCGTTCTTTTTATCTCATCTGCACACATGTTCACAGGGATTTTGATTAATTCGGTGTCCTCTCGGTGATCTGGTGAATTCTTCTCTGTGGGCGGTCGCTAAAGGACGGATTCTTAAGGTTGCTGGAAGTCTGACATATCGTACACACATATATGCATCTATTACATGTCCATGTGCGTGACTGAACTTGTTGGTCTGTTCTCTGCACACACTTAATCTCAGTGTGCTGGTAGAAATCGATGGTATGTACACGACTATACCATTCCAGCGGATGAGGTAGCGTCCTTTGTGGAACACGCGCTTTGATGCAGAGAAAGGAGCCGGTGGGCGTCATTTTAACGCTCACAGCGACCGCAAGTCGGAGCTTCAAACCCGACAGCTTGCAGCATCACCGGCAACCTCGAAAATAGACCAACAAAGCCTGTGAGTGGTTGGTGCTTCTGTTCAAGGGTTTACGTCATGCTTCCTTCCCATTGGAAATACATTCCAGACACACACAATGCAGAGCACACATGCCTGCAGATAGACACGACTATGAAATGCCGAGGCACAAAAATGATACAATGAAACAAAGGTATCTTTACAAATATAGAATTATTTTCCATTTGAATTTTGTAAACCAGGCATCCAGAGAGAGAGAGAAAGAGCTGGAATCCCCATCATCACAACTCTTTTAATGTATGATTAGAGAATCCACCACTGGGATGATGTCATCAATGCAGCTCTGAGTCGCACAAATAAATCGCATTACCTTCAATACTCGGTAACAATGATTCCACCATGAAGTTTATCCAAACGGTCACGGCTCAAAGGTCCCCGCTGCTCTTCTGATTCACTCTTTTAAGTCTTCAACTTCCCTTTTATTGCTTGAAGCATGCCTCATCTCAGCAGATAAAAAACACATTCACTATAACGCCAATGAAACAAGGTCGTTGGTGCACCAGACGAGAGAATCTACTAGATTGTATATGGCAAGTAATATAAAGCCAGTAAGCAATAAATAGGAAATAGTGTTCATGCATAAAATTGTGACAGAAAACGTGTGAGATGAGATCAAGAGGTTAAAAGCTGGTGATGTAATGGAGGCACACATGGAGATGTTTAATCACCCAATCGCACACTAAGAAACACACGGTAGCAGGACAGAGGGAACTATGATCTATGTCCATATATAGATATATGTTGGATAAATAATGGATAATAATTATATTGATATTACATATTGAGAAAAGACAAAAATGAAGAATTAGCTATGAAATTATATTAGACAAAAACAAATAATGAAGACCTCCTGAAATAAAGCAGAAATCCGTCCTAATTGGATGAAGGCTGCGGAGATGTACTTACATTTCGTTAGTCTGTTATAATGCAGCAGCTAATGCCAAATTATTGTACCTTTTTATTAACGAAGACAATTGCATTTCCAACGCATCTTTGAAGCACTGTCAATTTATAATTTCAACCAACGATTACGGTAAGGAAATCATTTTAGGCAAAGGAATGGAATGAGGAGGAGATGAAGCATCCCGCCTGGTCCTGACTACTGTGTTGTTTCTTGATTTATTGATAGGTCTAATGTACTTTCTGAGTCCTGTGTTTAAAGCTTCCACACACTCTCCCCTCCCTTCTTCTCCACCCTCTGTTCAACTTTAATATGACGGAAAGAGGGGCAATTCCACATGTATAACCTCCATGTTTGAATAATGGGCTCCAAACATGCATTTACTCACACACACACACACACTAGCATACGTACACGGCCGCGGTAGGCCTGTCACAATACGTGATAAATTGACTTATCGCACACTCTCTGAAATCGAGCGCAATCATTTTTGGTGCTGCGATATTCATCCTACATATGAATAAACGTCACCAACATTGAGGTTGCACACAGATACAGAGCGGACACGGACCGGTGAAGAGAAGCAGTGAACCCACCGTGTTATAAAGGGCCATGAAGTGCTAAAGCCAGACCCGGCTGAAGCCAAACTCGATGTTCGGCTTCAGTTCGGTAACAGTTGGGCTTATGATGGAGGAGAGGACGTTCTTCCCGGGCCGTCTCTCCCTGCAGTGCAGCGTCCTGTATATACCCAATATAAGATATTAGCCCCCTGGTGGTTGTTAGAGAATGCAGCTTTAACATTAGCTTCAAATTTCAGAACTGTATGTCGCTGCTTGACACAAAGATGAATGGAACTACAGCTACGGGTGTCCCTCCATCCTTTCCTTTGCTCCCTGACTCTCTTTTCATTGTTCCAGCATGTGTCCCTCTGCAGACCCCCGCTACAGCAGATACAGGTTCCCCACCTCTTTGATCGCAGCAGGACGGACACACATCAACGCTCCACCGGGCTTGAAGAAGCCCCACCCGCCGCGTTTTTCAGTTTAGGCTCCCCCGCCTCCCCCGATCTCCCTCATTGGTCGTCGCGGTGAGAGATGGCGGACAAGTGCCCCTGCTGTGACAGCAATCCTCCTCCCTCGCCGTGCGGCTCGCAGACGTTGGCCCGGAGGATCACCTTGACAACATCACAACATGAATCACACTCAAAGGATTCCATCTCCACCTGCACGCACTTTGGTTTTTATTTACCTGGCATTGAGATATTCATCGCCTGGGTAGTTTGATGGTTTGAGTTTGTTTGTATCTGAGGACGGCAGCGTGTTGCCCCAAAGTCAACGAGTGAAGTTCATCATCGTGCAGATTTACTTTCATCTACAGACTGTGATCTTTCGCTTCTCGGAGCAACACGGCCAGTAAACAGTGATCCACGTTAAAAACACCAGGAATAATCAATGAGGTCAAATGCAACCGAGCCAAACACAGGTGAGTAAGGGATGTTAAAATGTTTGCATGATCACCTGATCAAATCATTTCCCTCCCCATCTTCTCTCTCTCTTTCTCTCTCCCTCTCTCTCTCGCCAGCACTTGCTTCGTATGGCATATCAAGTGAGGCCTGAGCAGACGCTGCTTCTGGTCTCCAAACAAATTAGCGTGTAGTGAGCTGCAGTGGCCAACCGTCCTCCTGTGTCAACGCCCCGTACCGCTCTCATCGCAAAGATAATAAAATGCGCGACTGCTATTACATTTTGCCAGCGTACAGCACGCTGTCAAAAGGGGGTTTGAGTAACTAGCAGAACATTTCTCCAGCAGGGACCTGAGCCTGGACGTCTTCCTTTCACAGATTCTCGTGGATGCTGGTTGCTGGGCGGGACTCGGGGGACGGGATCCCTGGAGAGGACGTGCGGAGCTTCCGGCGCCTGCTTCAACTGCTCTGTGGACGCCACAGGACACCGACCACGCGGAGACGACTGTTCTAACAGCGCCCGAGGCCTCGCCGCCCGCCAGCGCCTAACGGGAGCCATTTGGCGGATGCTTCCATACAAAGTGCCTCAGACTATCACGAACGCATCCGCTCGCCAGCCTCTGCAGAACCCCGCAGCGCGAGAGCACCGCTGAAGCGTCCAGACATGGTGAGTGGAGATGAGGATAAAGTAACAACACTACGGAAAGAACGTACTAGTATTTAAAAGCGTGTTCGTCCACACGCACAGAAAAGTGTTTACATGTTAATGTTTCATTGGGATTGTGTTGATTACAACAGACCCCCGTTAACAGATGGATAAATACGCGACCATAACAAACGCATTAGTAGAGCCTCAAACAACTCCGATGCTATGATTTTTGTTTTGCAATGTGTGGACATCATTTTTATATTTGGCTGGAAAAGTGAAAACATAAAAGAAACTCTTTCACATAGTTCTTAGGTGCTGAGTAAAATGTGCTGAATGAAAACAACCCAAACGTGTTTTATACACGTACAACAATGTTTTCAAAGCGGCTTGCAGCCTTCCTGTGAAATTTGTGAACATCCATTTTAAACAGGGACTATAGGTGGAGGGACGTGGGTCTGGGGGACATCGGGGGAGACAGAATGGGAAAGAGCTGGTGAGACAAACAAAGGAGAGCTTTGCGTTTTCCGTGTAGCACCTTTACATCTCTCATCTCTCTGCGCTGGTAAATTATTCAGAGCTGCTGATTTATCACTTCCAACAACAACAACAAGACGGATGTGATAGTGGTGCGTCGTAATGGGAGGCCTCCGCTGAGCTCCCCCATCAGCACAGACTCTCAGGGCAAAATGCTCTTAATGCAGTGGAGCAGGCGCAGCAACCCGGGCGAGCTGAGCTAAACCGCTGCTCAAATTATCACAGAGGATCGTCTCCTTTCACTGAAAAACAAAAAGCGCATCGAGGCCGAGGTGTTTTTCATGTACGGAAGTTCAGGTGGCAGGCGGACCATGGGTACCGGCTTTTGAAGACCTGCATTAGTGCCCCCCTTTCCCCCCTTCCCCAAAGACCTGCGCTTCACAATCAAAGCCGGTTGAAAGGATCTATTTTGCCAACTGATACTTCCACATGACGGGGGACTTTGACAAGGGGATTATCTGTGAACTCGAGCCAACTTTTAAGCCTCTTTCCTTTTTGCCCGTCTATGTTGTGTCCCAAAGAGATAATCACTTAATTAAATATTGATGATATTTCAAAGCGGAAGCTGGCAATCGGGCTGAATGCTTCGACCGATGTGTACTGAGTCATAGCTGCTGCTTCAGGAGGAGATAGAGGCACAACAAGAAGAAAAAAGGTACCAAAGACAAAACAGAAGCGAAAGGGGAGGAGAACTCCACTGGAGCAGCAAGTTGAAAAGACGATGAAATGTATTCTAAAGCTTATTGGCTGCTCTTAAAACCAAATGATTAATTTACAGCGGTGTAGCTTTGCGTTGTGCTTTGTATCATATCCCAGCATACATTTTTCATAAAACCACTATGGGACGATTGGCTCCTCCCAGCACACCGTGGACACATGGGAGCCTTTCGGTCCATTAAGAGCCGTGTGTGTGTGTGTGTGTGTGTGTGTGTGTGTGTGTGTGTGTGTGTGTGTGTGTGTGTGTGCGCGTGTTGGAAACGGATATTTGCTTTTAGGAAGGAAATCCACAGAGAAAGGGAGATGGACGGTGCAGAATACTCAAAGACACACAGAATAAGTCCGTTTCCATCTGGTGAGGTTTACTTTCAGAGAGGTGGGGGGAGATAACTGCAATGAACTGATGGAAAAGTGAATACTCCTTTGGTAGAAATCTCTGGATTACACGGCCGGTTAGACCTCAGCGTCCCCTCAGGAATTCTGCGCAGTGAGTCCGCTGTATGCGTCTCCTCCTACACGTGGGGTCGGAGGCACCTTTGGATCACCAGGTAGTAAGGCTAACCCACATTTGCTCAGCGGCACACATGCAGGTAGAGATGTCTTCACTTTTTCCTGCATCCACAAGGTCCGGAAGTGATGAGTGTTTAAAAAGGCCGATAAAAGGAGCATCGGGACAGAAGCGGCACGCCACGCGGTAACTTGAGCTCTGAAAGAAAACTTTCTGCTGAATTGAAAAGGGCTAAAGGCATAAATGTATAAAAACATTTGTTTACAAACTCTCACACAACTTTGTGCCGAACAAAAAGTCTCATTCTCTACTCTCCGCCTGCAGCTTCACTCCAACTACACAACATTTGGATCTGGGTTTCTGCAGCTCGAGTTGAGTTTTTATAGTGTTTCACAATAAATATTCCTAAAGTTCAGTCACCTTTATGTGAATATATTTTACTGCAGAGGCCACCCTGACCCGTCGTGACATATAGCACTTTATCAAAAGCAAGTACTCAAACAGAAATCTGTGATCAGTTCATTCATCCGATAACATGACAAACACTGCAGAAAAATAATGTTGATAGCAAAGTGCAATAATCCCCCAAAAAGTGAAACTCTAAACAAGATGCTTATTAATGAATATGTTTGATGCCGTTTGATTGTGTTCTCCATGTCATGTGACCAACTACACCAGTGTACTTTAGGAACAAATGTCACGAGACGCCCACAGAAAAGCTTTCAGAAGCCGCGGAGCGTCCGTCAAGCAGCAAAGTCCTCTTGTTCCCACAATAAACCCAGAAGGTCTCAGTTCTTCAGTGTGCGTGCACATCCCATAAACACCAGAACAACCGTCCACCGTGTGGCTCCAAACCAACCGACGCACACAGAGCCTGTGCTTCTGGATGCGGACGACGAGGCTTCATTTAGATGTAACACACACACACACACACTCACCCCCCCAAGGAGTGCCAGCAGCAGAACACTGGATAGAAGCAAGCTTTTATGAAGATAAGGCAAGTTGCTGAGTGCGATAAAAGGCTACGGAAGATAACGGCAGTGTGTGAGAACGTTTCCTAATGGACGTGATGACTCATCAGCGATGGGCAATGAGGGATTCCATGGAACAGAATAATATGAATGCAAGTATGAAAGGAGATTCATGGTTATGTGTTGCGACCTTTGTTAGATGCTATTCAGTCGGCGTCCTTCAGCACTTTCTGTTCTTTATATTAGATTGTACTTAAAAATAGTGGAACACTTATTCTCCTCGGTTAAGAAAACCTCAATGGAAAACACAAAACCTGTTAAATGTTAAAGCCTTTTAACCCGGGGTGTTTTTTAGTGAATCGATTGGAACATGATTCTAAAAAATGTTCTCTTTTCACCATTAGAGACGCAGAAACTATTTCTCCAGAGTAGAACAGACCTCATCCTTCTGCGCTTGCCTTTCACAATAAAAGCTCTGGACATTAACTGTTCTCTAGGGTAACGCTAGTCTTTGCTTAAAGGAAACTAAATAAAGCATCTATAGCTGTATTTTGGAGATATTCCATACGACTGAAGGTGAAAAATGACAAACACGAACGCAGTGGAGGGATTTCAATTATGTGTAAACTCATATTTCAGATTCACGGAGTACATTATTACTTTAAAGTCCTTTCATAACCCAGACATCGACCTGTACGTCCTCGGCATGTGCGACGCTGCTCCAGCTGCTGCTAGTTGCTTTAGTTTGTTCTAAACCCCCCCCCAACACACACACACACACCCGCACCCGTTGTGTAAAGGCCATCAGTGATCATTATTCCTGTGTGAGCAGGTCTTTAGTTTTACTTTCTTCTTCTGTGGCATCACACTATTCTTCATAGAAGCTATCAGAGCTCTCTGTGTGCTCGGTGACCGCAAACAGCTCTATTGATATTATACCGGCTCTCCTGCAGAGGAGCCATAAAAGTAATCTTGAAAAAGCTGTTGACAGTCTGGATGATAGTGATAGTTATCATGCAAGTGGTCCATGAAAGAAGCAATCCACCTGGCTGCATCCATCTGGCAGCCGCCCAATGAAGACAGAAACAACAGGGGAGGACGGGGACACGACTAGCGACGCCTCAAAAAAGACGGGGGGGGGGGGGGGGGGGGGGCAATAACATTGGTACAGCAGTATTGGACTTCACTTAATCCCCATCATGTGTTAATGTCACTGTGATGGTGCGCTGCAATTACCACCCACTCATACATCGCACAGGCAGACAGGGACCCGAGCAGATGCCGCCGCTATGAAGACGGATCACGGAGGGCTCAGCGTGTCCTCGTGGGCCGCAGCGAGCCCGGGACACGCACACTGTCCGTTTGTGTGTGTTCTTTGTGATCGTGTGTCGATGTGCACGTGGCAGAGTGCTGGTGGTTTTCTTTGACTGTGCAGCTATGTGTCTTTTTATTCATTCTAACTCACTGTTTACACGCTCAACTGTGTGTGTGTGTGTGTGTGTGTGTGTGTGCGCGCGTCCTATTGATCAGACCTACTGCACCAGAAGCTCTGGATGAATGGCCCCCCATTAGGCGGTCTGTCTCCCAGGTACGAGCCCCTCAGCCTGGGCAAAGTATGATGCTGAAGCCCCCCCGGGCCACAGCATCAAACTTTCCCCTGAAGCCCTGGAGGTCCATCGGGGGGATTTTAGCTGACAGTGAAACCAATTAAGTTCCTCCAAAAAACCTGGATAAGGGAAATACAAGTTGGCAGAAGTTGCAGCTGAAGTGAGGCATCCGTTTGAGAGCTCCAGTGTTTGGCATTAAAGGTGAACGCGTCCCACCGATCTTCACAGGCTTCGGGTTATACACGCGTTACCCAAAGAAAGAGGTGGACAAGAAGCTTCACTCCAGCTCATCCAGGAGCCACTTCTTGTTACGTTCCTTCCATTTCACACCCTTCAAGCCGGAGGTTTTCCAACATCGTCTCCGAGTCGTCTGTTGCCTCCATCTTCGTCTCTCCGTGTCTCCGGATCCTCCCACGCTGGCGTCAGCTCCCAGCTTAACCCCCCCACCCTGATCCGACGTCGCGCTCACACCTTTTAACAGCGACGGTTACGTAACATCATAAATATCAAATGTTTCTATGGAGTTATTTCCACACTTTGAGTTGTTTCTGATAATTCCATCTTGTTTGCTTTTCTAAAGGATACAATTCAACTTTAACTTCCTGTTCCCCCCCACCCCCACCCCCTCCCCCCTTTCAAATTTATTGCCCTGATTTTCTATTTTCTCGGGAAATAAAGTTGTGTTAGTGAAGAGAAATGTCCGACAGACTGTGAAACAAAGAACCCTGGAGATGGTCTGAAAATCTGCAAAATGGCTCAATTATTTTCTCTCACATTTCTTCCAGGAGTGAAAGTATGAATGTTTTTTTTTTCTTCAATTTCGAAAATGATCCTGAAAATAATAAATCATTGAATAAATAGTTGACATATTGCGCGTAAAGAAACCGGTTGTGGAGAATGTTGCGCTGTGGCCTTTGTCACTGAAACGGTTCCTCGTTAAGCGGTTTGATTGTGGAGGTTCGGTGCAGGAAACGTTTACACGTTTTAAGCCATACAAGGCGGCTAGATTGCAAAAAGAAACGGCGCACTGGGTCTGATGGGAAATAGTATTATAGGTAGAGGAGCTGGGGACAGACACAGACAGAGAGAAAGACAGGGAGAGACGGACACAGACATGATGAGGTCGCCTCATTCCAGCCACCCCTTCTCAGGGCACTATGATTCATGAATCATACATACTGCACGTTAAAGGTCAAATGCATGTAAAAGTCTTCCACAAGTGTGTGTGTGTGTGTGTGTATCACGTTTTAGGCATGTTTATTTTTTTTCTTCACAATCTTGTGTTTGAAGAGTGCTAAGTGGATGAACGAAAAGACAGATTTACTACACTGCATTTAACGCAACAGCGTTAAAAGCATCGACCACAAGAGTGAAGCTTACGATAAGCTAACAAGGGTAGCGTTGCTGCAGTTAGCTGAACTTACCATGAGGAGAAGACGTGGTGGCTGCAGCACGTTGGCTCCGAATCTTTTGATAACATACGGCGCGTCAATGATAGAAGTCCGCGTCGACGATTTTTCATAGAAAATATGTGTTTGTGCAATAGGAATAAGAACTGCGGTCACAAACGGGTCAAAAACCAGAAGCCTGACAAAGCAAGTGGAGATTCATCTCTGGTTTAAAGTGTCTGGCTGACGTGTTAAAAGAGAAACCCTAAAAACGTTCCTCCTCGTGGTGCGCCTTTTATCTCGATTGCGGCGCACACTTATTATTGAAGCGTTCCTGTTCTCTGCTCTTTTATTTACTCCGTCCTCTCCCCGATACGTCGCACTGCTTTCTGCATGTCGCTTCATCCATTAGTGACAGCGCGGCTTTTCTTGGAGTGTTCACGGCCCGTCGGAGACGCTCAGGTGAATCGGCCCGAGGACACGGAGCTAATGGCACCGGGACGAGATCCAAGAGTCCACCCAGAAGTTCTCCAAAAGAACGGAGCACCGCGAGACAACTTTAGGAAGAAAGAGGGGTTAAAGGGAGGAAAGAGGGAGGGAGAGGAGAAGCAAACAGAACAACGTCGGAAGAAGGAAGTCAAGAGGACCGGGAGGGCGAGAAGCCGCTCCCTAACACTCGCACATACGCACACAGACACACACACACACACAAAGCTGCCCCTCCTAACGAGTGAAAGCCCTCAGAGAAGAAAAACTGTGAGGTCTCTGGTGGCAGGTTGCAAAAAGCTTTCCTCCTCCGCTTCCCGCGCTCCCCCTCCTCCCATCCATCAGCGAACGCACGGGGATCTCCAGCCCCCCTCCGTCCATCCGAACCTCCATTAGATGGAATAACGCGATTTAACAAACCCAACCAGTGCGTTCTGCTGGATTTGAGAAAGGGAGGAGGAGAAAAGGCGGATTTGAAGTAGAATAAAGATGTGTCCACCTGTTCTTTGTTAAGTCAGTGGTGAAGAAATGAGTCTACTTTGGGTTAAAATAACCACAACTAACTGAAGATTAATACTGGAGTTGCAATCCAACGCAAAAAAGCCCCGTAGCAGCTACACACAGCTGCAAAAAATATATAAATAGATGGTGGAAAGGCTGATTGGGGAAGATAAAGTAATGTAAAAGAATATACAGTTACTAAGAACTTCTGTATAAGAGGACACAAAGTCTTTGACTGGATCAGGAGCTGAATGATTTGATGAGGACGAAGGAGACCGAAACCCTTCAGCTTCCACTCGTCTATAGTGACAGTAATAATAAGCACAGTGCCAACACTAGAGCCGGACAGTCAGAACGTCCTGAGCATTTTGTCAATGTGGTTAAAATACAATAGTGTTTAAAGTTATTACCTATGATACACACACACACACACACACACTCCTGCACCTGCTGAGTGTTGTGCAGCATGTTCAACACGACCTCCTTGAGGACGCTATGGAAACAGTCTACTCTCTGGAGGACAGTGTGTGTCGGTTCAGCAGACCGGCACATTCTGACACATTCAATGTTCATCCAATGGTGCTCAAATTTGACCTGTGGTATAATTCTCTCTTCCTGCTTCTTCAAACACGGCTATTTGAAGCCGAGCTGAGATTTTATGCGAGCAATGCTTAAAAAAAACCCACACAAACACTGTTGACTGCTAAAGGAGTGATGAATGTCATATTAAATACCACAACACACGTAAAACACAAAAGCCTTTTCAATTAATCATGGTGTCCTTTGGCCCGATCTACTGAAGGCCAACATAATGGACCAGAGATAAACCACTTCCATTTCCCCTCGCAGCCCGTTTAGGGAAGTCAGGGAGGAATATAAATGAGAGAGGAGACGCAGTGAATAGCGGATCAGAGGAGGCGATACGCCGAGGAGAACCATGTTTATATTGCTGAGAGGAGAAGGGATATTAGATACAAATTATTCATGTGCTTGCGCCGATCTCCATCTCCTGAGGAGGGTCCACTTGAAGCTCGAGAAAACGTCAGGACAGAAGCAGAAAAGGTCGAGTGAGGAGCTGGCTGAGAATTTACGTGGCATCGCTGAGAGGAAGCGGGACACACAGACAGACACTGCGAGCGGAGTGGGGTTTTTTACTCATCGTCTTTTTAAACAAACATAAAAAGATCAGAGACATAAAAAGCACATTCTGAGCCGGACTGAAGGGAACCGATGTCGTTGCTAAGTGGTTGAGTGTCTCTCTATGAGCGAGTAATAAAAGCCGTCTATCACGATGCCCATCTGAGTTGCTTTGGATCGAACCATTAGCAGCGTCCCGGAAGCATCCTAAAACGGCTCATTAAAACTAGTTGGAGCCGTAAAAAAAACACAGAGAGCGACGGGTCGTTTCCCATCTGATGTCGTCTTTGACTTGAAGCTGCAGGTTGGGAACATTAATTAGGCTCCTTCACACTCGGACGAGGTGAATCTTTGGAAGGTTCCTTCGGACAATAGTTGCATTAAAAGGTTCAGACCGGATGAAACGCCATGAAATGCTTCTGTTTGGTCAGACGCGCATCCTCCATCTGATGTGCGCTCGTGTTGTCGGAAATGATTGAATGCACGTTGGGCTAATGTCACTTGTTGCCGTGGCAGTAAAATGTGTGCGTAGAGTAGGTGAATATTGACTGAGCAAGTGGTGCCTGCAGGGAAATGGAGGCACGCGCTCACCGGGCTGACAGATGTGAAACCGAAACCGTGTTAACGTCAGTGAAATGCAGCGGTGGAGCGGCAGACGGACGGAGACGGATGGGGGGCGTAACGCGGGCCGGCGCTGAGGGGCAAACGGGCCGCCAGCTGATCGATGGCAGATGACTAATAAACACCGGCATGGCACGCAGCCTCTCAGTGTGTGTCTGTTTGTGTTACCGGATACAAGGCAGGCCAGAGAGCCCTCATCTCACACACACACACACACACACACACACACAGAGGAGGAGGAGGAGGAGATGCTGGATCTCGAGTGGTCCTCCAGCTTTAGCATCAGTTGAATAATTCAAAGAATTAACAGCGTTTTTTTTGTTTTTTCATCTACTCTCTCGTTTATTCCCTCTCCTCTCACACTCTTTGTCGAGAGCTTCTAGTGGTGGTGTTTCACATTTCTGACAGCTGGACTTGGTATTTATGATGAACGGAGAAAGAGAAAGAAACGGAACCCTGTGCAAAAGAGAGAAAATAAGGGAAAATGCGCAGCGGGGGCCCGTTACAGGAGAAATATATCGGAGACAACGAGGCCGAGCTGACAGAATCAAGACCACTTTGGGAAAAATGTGTCAGTAGAATGGGAGGAGGGAGTATTTCCTCCCACCTCGGACCCTCTGTGAGGCGTATTTTTCATCTGTGGGTTTGGGGTTTGATGGCCGTGTCTATTTTCCCTCTGGATGTTCTCCGGTGTCGGCGCGGTTCAGGGGTCGGAGATTGGATTTGGCTCGGTGAGAGGAGAGGGTGTCGGACAAAAAACCCCAAACCGGGGATACGAAGCCAACGAAGGGTACCGGGCCGGCGGGGTCAGTGCGCTCCCCCGTCCTCCCGCTCTCTCCCCCATCCTCTCTCCCTCGTGGCCCTAAAAGGTCAAAACTTTGCCAGACTTGTAGCGGCTGGCTGACTGGCTGAAGCCTAATCAAGTGTGCCAGACTACTTTCCCACACACACACATTGAGCTAAGCCATTTCCTGGTGTTGACACTGTGTCATTTGTTACACAGACATCTACTCTCCTTCACTGGACCACAGTTTGTTTTGTCGCGTCTGCTCGCTAAATAGAAAATAGCCGGGCCGTGATGGTGGGAAGAAGGGAGATAAAGACGTAAAGACGTACGATCCTTCCGGCCCTGAATCTGCAGCAGAACAGCAGTAAGATGAGTCACCTTGTTGGTGTTCATTTGGGAGAAATTGCGGTTATATTTAACAGTTGTCTTGTAATATATTAATTAGTTGGGTATGTAATACCACGCAATCTTTGATCTGCCTGTTTGTGGTAACGAAGAAACGGCTCAGTAAATGCTTTGTTTATTTAGGTCTCGCTTGGTTTGACGGAATTGTTAATTAACCCTTGAGCCCATAAAAGCAGCGTGGTGCGTCTTGACCCAAGATGGTTACCGTTACCTTTAAAGGTGCCTTGATGCATTACAAAGTGACTACAGTCATTAAGACGCGCAGCACATTACAGCAGTGCCCACTCTGTTTCCAACCCAACGATAAAGAGGTGGGAGGAGGAGAGAGGACATTAAGGAAGGAAAATAAGGAAAGGAAGAGAGATGACTTGCCAAGTGATGCATGGCGAAAGGGTGGGAAGGGAGAAAGAGGGGAGATGAGGTAAATGAGTGGGGGGGGGGGGAGACAGTCCATCATGCACCCTGTCTCCATGAAAAGACGAAGGACAAAGTTTAACCAGGATTTATGGCCTGTGTCTAGTCACTGGAATAAGGCTTGCGATATGGATCACTATGGAGGACACATACAGACTCCGTGCACCTGAGCTGGGGTCAGTGCACGGGAAGACGGCGGATTGGCAGGCGTCACTCATACGACGGATGATTTGATTTATGGTTGAATATTTTAACCAGAAAACTATCAAGTTCCATGGCATCTCAAAGGGAGTCTGTTCCGTTCCAACCAGTGAGTGTGGTGCCGGGCGGTTCCTTTCTTTTACATGCTTTTGTACAATAAAATGCTGTTCTTTATATTTCTGTAATACTTAAAAAAGGGGTTGGATGAAGATTCATAATGTTCAGTATGTCAAAGTGTTTTATATGTTTGTGTGTCAGCAGACTTGGAACAACACGTTTCCTCATCTCAAAATGGTGCCGATCATAAAATAGATTGAAAGATCAGAACCTCATCGGAACCTCCAACAGCTTGTTTGATTCCATAATTAGATTTAAAGTTGGTAAAGCATAATAACATGAGCTGTTTAATATTTACTACGGCAATTTAGTGACGGTAAATTGACAGTATAATGTTTCTGTTCTAACTCCTTCAGGAAATACAGCAGATTTCAAGCAAGCATGAAAGCAAATTCATCTTTCAAGATTTCAAGATTTACACTTTGATGAATTCCCCCAAATAGCAAGAAAACTAAACTAAAAGTGCCCCCGGTGGGCCGTGAGGGTTAAATAACCATTCATTTGTAATGATTTTGAACCCACTGGAATAATTGCACAGTCTGTCTCTAAATAAAGCGTGCGCTGTGCTGGGCTGTGTGTCCATGGTTCTGTGGACGTTCGTCCCAGCGTCCCCACAGGACTTACATTGTCACAACGCTCCCAGAGCTATTTAAAGACGTGCAGAAGGACACGGGACGCACAGTCTGGATGAACATCTAATGAGAGGTTTCCTGTGTGCGCGTGAAGGAATAATCAAATCATTGCAAATGAACGTTCTCAGAGACACAGAAAATAATCTTATCCCATTTTTAACTTCATCACATGAGAGGAAGGTCGAGAGGTTGAGAGGACATCATTGGCAACATGAGTAACTTCACAACATTGAGAGAAGTTTTTGCCATTTCAACAAGGCTTGAGTATAATTATGACATAGCAGCCCTTAAATCCCCAATTTTGTTCACATAGTAGTATATAGTAGTATAGTCAAATAAATAGTTTAATGGACTAAGACATGTAATGGACTGTGGTAACACAGGCGGCACCTTTATGAAAACGTTCATATCTGAGCTGAAACCATTGACCTACGACCTTTCACCAGTCGATCATCAGCAATACGCTTAAGGAACTCGGGCAACAAGAAGGGAAGAGTTTACGTTTTAGCTAATAATGAGCTTGTAGCATAAACCATGTGTTAGCTGGTCCCAGGTAGGCCTCATGTCATTTAGCTTCATGCTAACATTATAGCTAAGCTATAGCCACCAGCCTGTAAACCTAAACAGGTTCCAACATGCAAGCCGAAACTATTCTGCATTCTCTTGAGAATTATGTTGACATTATATTCCAAGCACGTGTCGATACCTTGTGTGTATTGTGAACAAAACTGAGCAGAAACTATTTAAATAACCCAACAACAGCTTCCCAGTTAGCTTGTGCGAGTTGTTTTGTCTCCACTGTACATTTACATAAAGTGTAATGTTCCTCTGCTTCCCCTCGTGGTCCCTGGAGTTGTGTCTGTGTCTACGGTCGATATACTGCAGGTCTGAAAGGGTAAACAAACGGAAAGCAACGCAGCAGCTTTTGCACCAGAACTCCTTGTCTTTTGGGAAAAGGGAAAGCCGCTGTCGGTGGGTTGGGTACGTTAAGGAGTGGACATCAGACCCCATCATGGTGATGGTGATTCACAGCAGATGGATCTGGAGGAACCGGGAGTGGGATGGAGAGAGAGGGAGGGAGGGGGGTCTAGACTGCAGAGAGTGTGCGGCTCTGTGGGAGGGTTGTGATCGTAATGACTGCAGTAAGGTTACAGGTCTAATTAGTGGAGGGGCTGTGCAATCAGGCAGCATTACTGTACAAATACTTTGGATAAAGTCAGCGAGGTTAAGAAGTTTTCAGCGTTAAGTCTGGTCTTCATTAGGCCTCGTGGTTCCTAAGCAGCGCTCGCCAATAACTTGCTGTGTATTTCATTATTCATTTAAAGATGTCTACACTGCTACTAAAACATAAATATTGTTGTATCCTGGATGCCAAAGATCACTAAAGCTGAACAAAGGAAGTCTTTTGAACCGAAACCCTTTTCTTTGCTTGAAATTGTCCTGCCATTATTCAGCTGAAACCCAACAAGCAATGTTTCCTTTCAGTGTGACCAGAGCAGCCATGTAGACCAAGCATTCCCGCCCCCGTCTCAATTCCACCCTGACTTTGAGAGCCTTTTCCCACAAAATCACCTTTAAGGGCGGCCTGAGAGAAGCTGGTAATTCGTGCCAAATGAGGCGGCCACAGCTGTCCTCATTTCCCTCCTGCACAGGTGAACTACACTGTGAGCGAGGTTGTGACCGGTGACGGCAATCATACATCATTTGGAGGATACGGACGGCTCTCAGGGAAGCTGCGACGAGGTCGCGGGGTCACGGGAGGGACGTTTAATGAATGCCAAATTATCCTCGCCGCCACCTCCGCCCTCAGGGAGGCAAAAAGTCCAGCCGTCCTCCGGATGGATCATTTCCGTGCATGAAGCAAACAACACTTTTTGAATAACTCTTCATTTACAGTTTGGAGTTTCATCTCGTCAGTCCGTATTTTGTCTTTTTTAAAGGAAAGGTTCTACAGCTTCCTCCTGAAACCGACCTGAGTGAATTGATCTCCGGCCCTGTGGCACGGTGAGATGTAAACCGTATCGTTCTATATATGGGTTTATCTTGCGTACCTGCTGTGCAAAGCACATTTTATTACTTATGCCTGGCTATAATACACCATGAGACAGTGTGAACGTTAACATTCCGTTCATGCTTTACGGAGAAGTATCTCTAGTAAAGTTATCACAACATTGGTTGTTTTGTTACTTTATCATGGGATACCATTTTCATTAGGTGTCATAGACTTATCGTGGTTTTGAATTTCTTTCAGTCTATTTATAACAGACAGCGCAGTGTTTTATTTCCATACTCAGCCTTGTTCGTGACATAAATCTCTGGGTGAGCCGTCGCATGTCCTCTTGTGTGGCTCTGGAGGTCTCCATCCTTACCTCTTTCCTGGCTTTCTTTGCCACTTGTAACTCCGCTGCCCTCTCCATCAATTTGTCTCCTCTTCTTTTTCCATTTTACTGTAACTTCAGCTCTTAACTCGCACCCTTCGGACACTCAGCCGGCAAACAGAGTGTTCTTTTAGAATCACTCCCTACGACTCGGCTGTGCTTCCAGAGATCAGATCCCTGCTACCTCTTAAAGTAAAAAAAACCCTGACTCACTGGACTCCGCATGAATATTGGACTTTATTTATTCATAAAAGTTAGGGTTCAAGTAATGGATGACTCGACTTAATATCCCAATTTAGATCTGGCCTGGTGAACGTCAGTAATACTTTCATCTTGGCTGATTACTGATGAACCGCATTGCAACAAAGAGGTACGGTTCAACATCCTTCAATGTGCAGGATCTAACTTGCTGCTGCTGTATTTAAATCAATGGAGAACCAAAGCTGAAGGCTTCACTTTAACTCTACAACTCCCTCTCTCTCTCTCTCTCTCTCTCTCTCTCTCTCTCTCTCTCTCTCTCTCTCTCTCTCTCTCTCTACCAAAAATAAATTAGATTACACTCATATGAGCTTTGAGAGGGAACAGATAGTTTTCAGGTCGTCAACATATCAAGGATCAGTTTGATTCGTGGTGATCTTGTGGTGGCTGCAATGTTCAGATTCTCCATAAAGGGAGCAACGTGGTCGACATTGGCCTGTAAATCATTTTTAAATACATTTTGTAACTATGATCCGGCAACTTGTTTAGATTTAAAAGATATTACAAAAATAATAACAAGAACTTATAATCATAATCATCTGGAGGATTTATTTTATCCCACGTGTAAAATTGACATCAGCGATGTGTTTTTTGTGGCCGTTCTTCTTTAAGCCAAAGTATATTCCTGCCCAGATTAATAAAAGTTCCCTCCAGGCGGTCCCGAGTTACGACAGTAGCGACCCGAGCGATCCAGCCTGCGGCCACGTCTGTCTCTAACGAGATAATCGGTCGAGAAACGCACAGCTGAATACCAAACCAGCGGCGTGGATCGGCCTTTTCTAAGTTTTTGTGCTGCTTTTATGCCTCCAGTTGTTGAAGAGTTATCGTTGTGACGTCTGCAGGACGCCCGTGGCGGGTACCGTGAACAGAGGGAAGCAGGCCAGGAGGCTAATTAGTGCGGGACTATTCCTTTAAACTATACTATTAACTTGGCAGGTCAAACATTTGCGTCAAGCATGAGGAGGAATTGAAAAGAACCGGAATGAGTGCTGAAGTGTGACTCTCCTCTGGTCCTTTGTGTTTGTCTGCCCTGACAACGTGTTAAGAGCACTTTGGTCCTGCGGAACATGGATTTACACCGATAAAACCTGCAGGCACTGCATTAAAGAAAATATCCACTATTTATAGCACTCATAGTTTTATTAGCAGCAATAACGTCTGTGTGATGTTAACAGAGCCAGTTAGCCAGAGACTGATGAGCAGAGATGTTCTCACAACACAAACACACACACACACACACACACACACACACACACACACACACACACACAAGGGAGGGCTGTCTGCTTCAGTCCGTCCTCCTCTTCCTTCTTCGCGTCACTTGTTGGATTCCGATGCGAACAGACAGGCTAACGTACCAGCTGTCGTTGCTAGCTGTCCAACACAACAGCAGCCACAAAGAAGGAAAGGTCGACGTGTCCGCGGGGCCCTGTGTGTGTGTGTGTGTGTGTGTGTGTGTGTGTGTGTGTGCGCGCAGAGCTAACTGCTATTAGAGGAGGGAGAGATGTGTTGGATTGTAAACATCGTGAGGCAATTTACATTGAAACGTTTGTATCAACAGTGATATCAAAGTCTGTGTGTGTGCATGTGTGTGTGCGTGTGCGTGTGTGTCGTGTGCGTGTTTGAGACCTTCAAAGCAGCTTGATTTTCCAGTTAATGACTCTTCACTTCAAACTCACACGGGACGTCGTACATCGGTCCCCCATCTGTGTCGTATCTTTTGTGCTTCTAATAGTTTCTGCTCACATCTCTGGAGAACTCTCCAGCTGTGTGTGTGTGTGTGTGTGTGTGTGTTGCTATGCATCCACTTCTATGCACATGTGCATGCATATTGAGTAAGTGCATGTGTGTTTTGACAATGATAGAGCGAGAGTCATAGCAAGACAGCTGCAGATGTTTTAGGACTGCTGAATCCACAACGTGTGTGTGCGTGTGTGTGTGTGTGTGTGTGTGTGTGCGTGTTAGATTATTGTCAGCATCTTTTCATGTTGAACTTGTCAACAGATGGATGAGGAATCATTGCTAAATATAGAACGTTAATTTATGTGGACAAAATCTTCGGTTTGTTAGAGGTATTTTACTAGTATTCCTCCCATACTGTGTATTCAACACTTTACTAATAATATATGTGAGTGATATATATATCGTTATGAATATACATGAATAAAGTGGATCTAAAGACTCATAATGCAGAAAGGCAGACAGGTGGAGTGTAATGCATGTTATGCATTAGATCTTTTTGGATAGAGACGTTTGCGTGCATTAGATAGAGAGTAGAGAATACAGGAGCTCATTGTCACGTTTGTGCAGCACAAACACTGACTATCGTAGGTTATCCTAAACTAAAGACTGAAACGGGGAGCGCAGCTGCCACACATAAGCAGACAACCAGCTGTTTGATGCAAATAGCAGAGAATTAGCAGGCTAGCTAGCCGTCTTGCTAAAACAAACGAGCATTTATTGTCACTCGTCTGCTTTCGGTGTTTACGTCGCTTTGAGGGCGAGACAGCAACAGGCCGACTGACGTCTGTGACCCAGAAATCACTTGAGGTCCGCCCCCATGGAGAATGATCCAATCACGTCGACGAATCTCAGAGGAGACGGGGAGCAAGGCGAGAGCAGGCTTCCAGAGGACTGAGGGGGGGGGAGGATGCACAGGTGTACCCTACGGTGTGGAGACAGATCGCAAGAGGTGGACAGAAAGAAATCTCTGGTAGAGACATGTCAATCATACTAAGCCCCGCCCCTAAATAGCATGGCTGCTTTATGTTTGTCTGTTTGACTCTAAATGGACCATCATCTACTAAATGAACAATGGTTCGGCAGCTTTTAAACACTTAGTTAGAAAACAACGCTGAAAGCACTTTACAGGGATATTAGCACCGACCACAGCACTAACGTTATTGATATTTATTCGTGAAATAAACATTTTAAACTGAATTATGAATGAATCACACTCATACACTTGCACTCTCGGTCTCATCGCGGGTCATTGAGGAAAGAGGCTCTCTACTTGTGAGTCTTAACGTTGTACAGTCACAGGTGTCGTCTGTCTGATACCGACCAGACCACATTACAGGCAAACAAAGTCAATTCCTCCAATCAGCTCTTCCTCGCCGAGCTACGATGGAATGAAGATGGGTGGGTGAGGGGGGCGGGGGTCCTCTCGCCCATCATCTCCTGGCTCTTTGTAACCGAGCCTCCTCCTGCGAGTACACGGACGTTATGCTCGGCCAGGTCTCAGGCTCTTGAGGCCGACAGTTGGCTCCTATTTCCCGTAAGGGCGCCTCATATGGCCGCCCTAATCATGCCTCGTCTAAAATAATCTGTCAGTGAAGCCAATTCGATGGAAACATCTACAGCAAAGAAACAGGAAACCGAAGCCCAAGATGACGGAAACATTTTTCAGGGTTTATTAATAGACTTCAAAGGAATGTCAAGATTTCTTTTTAGGAAGTCCTGAAAACCTCATTGGGAACAACCAAATCTCCAAAACAGCTAGCTCACGTTAGCTGGTAGCAGAGTCCCGCTTGGCTAGATAACGGAGCTAACAGCTAACAAATTGGCCATAGATGCCTTTAGCTCCATCCCTTCTATCTTTTGACAACAAAAAAAGAGATGATAAAGGATTGTAGAAGTTTCTTTCTAACATTGATAACGTTGGCTCTGTTACACCTGCATCCCCATGGACGTCCTCTCAGAGGACCACAGCTTCCCGGAGCTGCTGCTTCGTTTCTGGTGGAGCTTCACACCTGCCCGGTTCGATTATCGCTCTCAATTGATTCCATAAAAAAAGCCCAGCTAACGGTCCCTGCTGTGCTCAGACCTTTAATGCATAACAATGAGCGACCGTGTTTCTCTTCCCACCACGAACCCCTTTCTGAATGTATTCAGGAGAGCTTTTTATTTTTTCTTCTCCTCTCTCATGCAACAACTCCCCACACAGTGTGGGTATTAAAATATGCCAGCGAGAGAGGAATGACAGGAGAATGTGTGCATGCTCATGAGCCCATGCGAGAGACTGGAAGGATGTTAAAGCGTGAAAAGGAGAAGGAGGAGAGCCTCCCCCTTAAGAAAGGATGTTGGAGGGGGGGGGGGGGCGGAGGGAGGTGAGTGTTTCGTCCTCCCTTACTACTGCTTGTTAATGACATTTGAGAAACCAACCCCCCCCCCCATACACACACACAGACACACAGTGTTAGTCCCACAACGATGTGGCTGTAAATTCAGCGCTACTCTTGAAAAGACTCAACTTCTCCTTGACTCGAAATCCCCCCTGAAACACAGAAGAGGACAACTAGTTCTCTGCGTTGAAAAGATCACCTTGAACAAACAACTCGGGCCTTGCGTGGAGGACTATGAGTAACGACATGCAGGTCATAGCGGACAGTGACGCCTTGAAGCCCGGAGTCCCTGCAGGAGCACAGCTTGTGCTGCAGGTTCTGCAGGAGCACAGCTTGTGCTGCAGGTTCTGCAGGAGCACAGCTTGTGCTGCAGGTTCTGCAGGAGCACAGCTTGTGCTGCAGGTTCTGCAGGAGCTTGTGCGTCTTTTATGCAGCGAAGCCAAATCAGGATGGCGACAATGACGCTTTCACACTCAGGGTCAAGCTTTGCATGTAACAACTTCACATTACCATGTGATTCCAACACGTTCAAGTGCTCGTCGACACAGTGTCGTGTTTTGAAGAAGGAACCGAGGAGGCCTTCTTGAGGTTATGAAAAGGCAATTTGCCTCTGTGCTTGCGGGCGTATCAGATGCATGCTGGGTAGCCGATGACACTCATCACAGGCCGAGACGTCGGCCACGATGCTGTGTGTCGCAGCCTCTCCACAGCAGACAGGTCGACTCATCTCTCAGGTTACCTCGGCCTCGAATGAAATAGCGACTCCCCAGCTCGGTGTGGTTGGAGGGTCGTCGAGCTGCTAGAGAGGGACACGGCTTGTGTTTGGACAGAAAGTCGCAACGTGTTTACATATTTGCCCAGCCAACAAATAATTATATTAAGGCAAATTGCAAACTGACAGAATGAGTATTACATTGCATTATCCAAAAGAACACAACTGTTTTTTTGGGGAGAATTTTCAGTTGTGTTCAAATGAACTTTAGACCTGGAAATAATTGGTTGGCTTGGTCTCAAGGATACCATGTTCTATTTTAAAATAAAACAATATTGGTTCTGTTTGCCAATACAAACACAATAACGGTATACGGGATAGAGAACATGAACCTTGTACTCTGAGGATACGTAATAATATGTTTTCTAACATCGCATGAATCATCAGTGGGGTGTAAACAAAGCATGAAGGTTTGGGATGGAAACATAATTCAAAGGAAGTCTGATGAGAGTTGTGCTGAGGATTCAATCGGCTCACAGCTCTGATGTGTTATGAGAAGTGTCAGACTGACCAAATGGATTCCAGACAGGATCCTCAGCAGGTGTGTGTCTGTGTGTCATCTTGAACTTGCCATGGCCCGGTTACATAGGCAGCAATATGGAGGCCATGGATATAAAGGGGACAGGCACAAAGTAAGAGTATGCAATGACTGTAATCACATGAAACACACACACACACACACACGTCAGAAACAGGTGTATACGCAACACCAACATTTTCCTTTTCCGTGTGCCCCTCCCCTTACATGCAGGTCCATCCCTCGTAGTTGTGGCATCATGTGACTCCCAGCTGTTTGACTTCACAGCGCTTTCACAACATAAACCAAGCAGTGCTTTTAAAACACTCTCCTCCATTAAGCATTGCACGCTGATATGACCCTGAACATAACTCCGCCCTGTCACACGGTCATCTCGTCCGATTGGTGGAGGAAGAATGTTGAAATTTCAAGGACCATTGACTTTTTTCCATGACCGGAAAATGTGGGGTTGTGCCGTGTTCCATGGGAAATTCAGTTCCACATCTCATCTCGTCAAATTAAACGTTCTCGGTTCAACTTCCCTCGAATTTCCTGCGGGATTGGAGCACTTAACGTCTACTTGCAAGCGTTAATGTCATTCACAGAGATGCTTGTCAAAGTGTGCCGCCTGAGTGAGTGGGTCTGTGGGTACGGTTCATATCTGAGGCAGCTCGGTGCCAGCCCTGTCAATCACTCAGATAACTAGCCCCCTCTCCCCCCTCCCCACCACACACACACACACACACACACACACACACAGGACCACCCAAGGGCCAATCCGTCAGCGCGAGTCTGTGAGAGAGAGACAGTTGTTTTCTGTCCAGCTGAAGTCTCTGGCCCTCACCCCGAACCATCCATCACCAGACACAGAGCGATGGGGTTGAAGCCAAACAGAGAGACAGAGAGAGAGTCAGGGGCTACTAAATGGTTGGACAGTTGGAGACAGTACAAGGAGGAGGAGGCGGGAGGGGACCATGGAGCGGGAGGTGAAATGTCTCTCGGGTGGACTGCGCTCCAGCTGGTGTCTGCGGGCACCAGCCGAAGGGACGGCCCGTTCCGTTTGATCGACTCTTCTTCTGAGTCGAAACCACGTCGAGGGTTAAAGAAAAGCGCTTCTTTTTTTTTCACAGACAGAAAGCTACGATGTCGGGGGAAGTTTCAGTGAAGACCATCCTAGTCCCCAACGTCTCTTACAGATTACTGTGAGAATCTTTTTGTCTCTGAATGTGCCTGTTCAATAATGTTAATTAACAGAAATGATCTGTAGCTTTTACCTCGTCATCTTTGGTGCGTTTGGTCAATTCACAGGTTTGCTAAGAAATCGCCCTGGAAATCAAAGGATGAAACAGCCGCGGAATCTGCTACACGTCGCCCAGCTGATATAAGATGCATTATATGCACATGTTTAGTTATATTTGTTTGTCATAGAAGAACAAGGATAGAGAAAGAGAGTATGTGCATGGCAGCCTCATAACTCAAGCAATTCCACAGTGGTTGGTTGTGTTGTGCTATTGTGTTACAAACATGACAAATCGCTAAATCACTGCTCGCTAATTGTCCCCTGAGCCCGGAACACAAGCGCCTCGTTGTGAGCTAATTGTCACCCCGAAGGGAATGCGCGTATCCAGCAAAGTGAGCGGAAACCATAAACACGCGGCGGCAACTTTTATTAAGAGCAGATGCATAATAGATCACTGATCACCTGACGACAGACGGCGGGCGGTGACGCACGAGGGATCGGACGGAGGCTTTGGAGCCGTTAGCTTGACGCCGTCAGCTGGGCTGGAGCGACGCTCAGGAACGCAGCGCCGTCGAGGTCGGCTCAACGGTCTCATTGGAGTCGTCTGAAGTGCCAATTAGCTGCGTCCCGTCGGGAGCGGCCTTGTTGGGCCTCGGGGCCGTTGACTTAAAGACTGCAAACAGATCTACAAAGAACCGTTAGTCCTACATGTACTTAGTTCTTCTCTGCTCCTCATTAAAAAGGACTCGATAGTCAGGAGCCAATGGCAACCGTTTAGAGAAATTGAATGTTTTGGAAGCAGAGCAAAATATGCACCAGAAAAGACATTGATGTTTATTGCATAAACGATATTTTAATTATTTCAGACCCAGAGAGCTACAACTTGTAGAGCTCAGCGTTAAGGTCGTACATTCTGAATTATTACTATCTTTTGATGCATATTTAATTAAACCTTGTTTAGAGGAGCTCGGATACGAGTTCCATTGGCTGTAAATGTGAATGTTCTATCCCGATTATGCTTCATTATGCCCTCATCACAGCCTCGCCCCGTGGCCGTTTGCTTAAAGACGATTGACCTTTGGTCGACGCTGTAGAAAGACGACACCGAGCAGGCCAATGGAAGCATGGACTCGGATCAATGACAAACCAAAGTCTTCCTTTAAAAGAGACCTCGCCCAGCGTTTATTTGGCCTTCTGATGATTCCTCCGCCTTTTAAAAATATCATCCTACAATCTTTCCTTCGGATGCCACTTGAAGAGTCTTGTGCTACGAGATGAACCCCCTTCCACTGAATTCTACATCTATCAAAACTACAGCACACATTCTATAACAAACACAGCAACACGAAGGCATCCATCATGGTGTGATCCTTTTAACTAAAGGGATATTAAAGGGTTTTTCATTTCCTCTCTTCTTCACTGTTACATTCCTGCCTCAGCCTCTCTCCCCCCTTCTGACAGTTAATGTTGATTTTGACCCTGAGATCTCTCGCTGTTTGTTGTCCCTAATAAGTCAATCTGCGTGTGTGTGTGTGTGTGTGTGTGAGTGAGTACAATTTGCTGGCGTCTTGCTGTTTGTTGCTCTAGTTGTCAACCTCAGAGCGTCCGTCTGATTCAACACCTTGGTTATTACTCGTTGCTACGGCAACCCACACAGAAGCGCTTCTCGATAAAAGGAGAATAAACCAAACCGCGGGCTCGGTTTGCTCCTGAGGGTTCCTGAGGGTTCCACTGCGCTGCTCCAGAGCGGATACACACTCCCGTCCTTCTCCATACACACGCCATGTGGATTGCTAAAAGCTACATTTACATGTGCAGTTATTCGCTGCTGGTGCCACTCGGCCCGATTCACGCTTCCTGGGAGGGTTTTGGACGCCCCGCTGTGAGCAATCACAATCGGAGCCCACGACGTGGGAGCAGCAGTGAAAATAAGACCCCCAGAAAAGAAAAAGAAGGATTTAGTGAGGCAGGCAAGCGCCAACAGCTGCAACGCCACAATCAGAACACATAAGAGCAGGTTTCAAAGGGCGTCTGGAAAATCATTTTCGCAATCAGCTCCTTCCTATAAGTGATGCCTATAAGTGATGGAATCCAACAGGAAAACACTATTTTATCCAAAGTCAGACCGGTTTGGGTTGCTCAAGGTGAACGACATGGGATTGAACTGTTGAATTGAGCTGAAGCGGTTTCCACACTGGAGGCGTTTCCAGGTTGAATGTGATCCATCTTCTCTCTTCCTTATCTTTCACTTTTAGCATCAGGGCAAAGGTCAGCCCGCTTGGCCGTTGGTGTTAGATTCGCTCACGGAGCCGGTGTTTACTCGCACTTTCCTTTATCGTGGTCTCTCTCACACACACACAAACAGACTCACACATCCTGGTCATTGGTGAGGGATAAGATAATGACAGGAGGAGGATAAAGAGAGGAGCCCTGCTGAGTGAGGACATGCAGGAAGGAGTGTGTGTGTGTGTGTGTGTGTGTCTGGGCCTGGGCTCACCAGGGGGGTCGGGGGGGGGATTACGGCTAAAGAAAACAAAAGTGGTTTTCACACGTTAGCAGGCAACAAACACACAGACACACAGACACGCACGGAAGAAGGAGGAAGCTTTCCGGCATAGTTTCAGAATATTTAGCCATAAAACAAAAGAAGAGCACTGCCAATATTAAATTCACACCCACTGCCTTGGAGCAACATAGCAAAAAAATACAAAAGAACAAGAATAATGGCAAGTGTGTGTGTTTTTACAGGTGTGAAAAGGATTAAATCTTTTAATTAGCTTTGCCGTTTTGAAAAGGCATCTGAAATCGCAACACAAACAAAACGGTGTTGCCCACCTACTGGCAACCAAAACACACATTTCACCCCTAAACTGATGACCCGATGTGAGCCCTGGGGGGGGTTGGGGCGAGCGTCGGCCAGGGGGAGAGGGGCTGTTTATTTATTGATGGCGGCCGAGCGTCTCTCAATCTTTGTGAAGGCGGGATTCATAAATTGTGACCTGCACTTATCGGTTTGACTCAGCCGAACGCCTGGAGAGCACATTAGCTTAGCATAAGCTGAGGGAGAGCACATTAGCTTAGCATAAGCTGAGGGAGAGCACATTAGCTTAGCATAAGCTGAGGGAGAGAGACTGCACGAAGGAATTCTTCTCTTCTTCAAGGTGTTCTGTTTAACTTTTCATTCTTGCGTGTATGAATCATTCCGTTTAGTTATGTTTAATGAATACAATAATTTGTGTGGACAGAGGAGCCGGATACTGTGACTCTGCAAAATATTTACATCTAGTCGTAGGATCCCCATTCACTTAACAGAAATAGTTAAAAGTTGTTAAAGTGAGTGTAAAGATGCACAGCGTGCAGGAGGTTTGAAGACTTTCTCAAGCGCAGCAGCATGAAAACAAGTCTGAAGTCACAGTGAGGGATCATTTAAAGGCTAAAAGCGAAAAGGCCCCTTCCTCTTAATAGATAGAAGGAACGAGGCACAACGAGGAAGAGGATGTGCTGCGAGACGGGAGGAGGGAAACCCAGAGACGGACACAACGAGACAATTCTGAAATCCAACAGTCAATATTTGGAGGAAGGGCCTAATCGCCAGAGCGACACTGTGTTTGCACGACTCTCCTCTCTGACTATCAGAAGAGAAACACAGTAGAACCACGTCGACCGCCCTCTCTTCTGTTCACATGTTCTGATGGACACGTCCCCGTCCCCCCCCAGTGAAAGCCCTCTGCTGGCCTCGTGCCACCGCATGGAGAGGAGGCCAATGCACAGCGAGGACTCTGATTAAATGAGTGGAGAATGTGGGGGGCGGGCTGATGTTTAGCATTGTCTGGCTGATTAAAGCATGGCAAACAAGTGATTGCTATGCAGCTCTGCTCCACGCCGCTAACTCGTACACAAGGCCGCTCTCTGTTCGTCTCTCGCTCTCTTTGATTCTCTGTCGTTGCCTCAGCAAATCACTCCTGGGCTCTGCGTTGCTACGCCCCGAGCAGAAGGATTCACCCGCTCATCCTTCCGTCCACATCGTTTCCGCAGCCTCGCTGCTCTTCATAATGAATAAACAGGTATAGAACCTGGATCGATGCTTCCCAGTTAGTCTGTCCCCCTCCAAATCAAGCTCCGCCCCTTTCCCTCTTTAGACGATCCCCTCACTTCCCCCCCGGCACAGTTACCGTGCCAACAGTCCCAAATTGAATAATGGGTGTGATAATCCAGTGGGCCACTTATTGGTCACCGCAGTGTAGACGGGGACGCTGGGAGAGGAAGGTTGGGGGGGGGGAACTAACACACAGACATGGGCGAGATGTTAAATATGAGGGAAATAGCTGCAGGTTAAAGAATGAAACGACGCGCCCTCCTCCCCCGCTCCGTGTCCCCTTCAAGGCCCCCGGTGTCCTGCAGGCTCCAGCTAAAGCAAACAGCCGTGCCCTTAGAAGGCCGAGCCGTAGTCCCAGCGCGACGGCTGAGGCAGCCTCGCCACACAAGCCAGACAGCGACGTGACCGGGGGGT
Organism: Apeltes quadracus; assembly: GCA_021346845.1. Classification (NCBI taxonomy): domain Eukaryota; kingdom Metazoa; phylum Chordata; class Actinopteri; order Perciformes; family Gasterosteidae; genus Apeltes; species Apeltes quadracus. Next base: position 1,460,344 of record CM037922.1, on the reverse strand, counting down.
GTGTGCATAAACATGCAAGTAAAAGGACACGTGCAGGCCAGTGAGTGGAGGACGAGGTGGACTATGAGGGTGGGAACTTCATCTGCGAATGAGAAGCAAATTGGAACAAGAATACTGTCTGTTTGTAGAATCAGTTTTTATTATGAAACTTGAAAAGGACGCTGTTATGCAAATGCCTCATCAGAACAAATCTTGACTTGAATGTCTCATCTTACAAAGGATCTTCATTCAAATGTCTTATCACAAAAGAGGCTTCTCTTTTCAAACATTCGTCACAAGGAAGACACTGTGCTTTCCAAAGTTCCCTGAATGCTCTTTGTAACCAATAACAACCATTTCTACCATCATCATGTCATCAGTTTTTTCTTGATTGTTTCAGTGAAACTCAAGTTACAGCTGTGTTGCTTTACTCACTGATCTTTTATGTTAAACATGTTTAAAAAAAACTCACCCAACTTATCAAAATAATACTCTTTAATAATAATAATAATACTTTTCTTTTTTTGTTTTACCCAGACCTAAAAAAGAAAGAACTAAGTGACTCATTGGTATCTCTTTGCAGACCACTCGGGTGATAATGAGGGAAGAATGCACTGGGCTTTTTAATGGCAACGTTAATTGGCAGATAGAAACATAGCTCCACAGTTTGATCCGGAAACTTAATAAGTCACAAAGCTGTTTCCAAACCAAACGTATGCAATTTACATTTCTATCGACTAATGACTAAAAAACACGCCATCGGAATATAAATAAGAGATCGTTGCTGCACATTCAGCATATGTTTGAATTTCTGTCTCTGGTAAGATGTTAACAGTCAAATGAGGCTTAAAAAAAACCTGTTAGTCATTACCAACTTCAAGCACACGCACTCACTAGTGCAGTGTGCAGCCTCTCCTGCGCTCCAGCTGCAGGTGTTAATACCCAAAACCTAATCCCAGTCAAAGTTGGCCGCAATCGTTGGGGAGACCCCCCCCCTCCCGCCGGAGACGCCACGCTCCCCCGATGAGCTCAGTGTGAGACCGACCCTCCCAACCACACGCGCCGAGGCAAAGAAAAGGCAGACGGAGGTGGGCTTCAGGTAACTCCTTCCTCTTGGTAATCATTTATTAGTTTACCCCTCGTCTCCGCCGTTAGCAAGTTGTCTTTGCTTCTACGAAGGGAAGCGAGCAGAGATAATGATGCTCTGACGAGTTCAGACCAGGACCACCTCAAAGCACCATGCTGTACGCACGGTTAGCTCAAAAACATGTCAACCTGTGTAGGAGACCTACTTTCCAAAACATGACGCCGGACGGGGTGAAAGGCCAGGAGGCCTCGGGACACAGCCGTTGGGAGTTCTGACGACCGGTCCCACAGTACAGAATATTAGAATCAATCGTTTTCCGCAGAAAACGCTTGAGAGGCGACATTCCCACCATCATCGCTCTCTTCCCTGCTCGGAGGAAAGTGTGAAGCTCAGTGCGCCGCACCGAGAAATCTAGTCCAAGAGAGGTTCAGGAGCTTCAGGCAGTGTAATACAAGTGTGTGTGTATGTGTGTGTGTGTGGGGGGTCAAACTGACAAACTGTGTGTCACATTACCAATGAGTACAACTACAAAAGCAGCAGCAGTGGAAAAGCTCTGTTTAAATTTGTAATTCAACACATTACTTAGAGAAATCTAATAACATAAAGAACCTTGCCAGGAAAGAAATAACTTTGATAGTCAGTCCAGAGGTATTTGTGGTGTTTACAATGGTTTTATCCTCATCACCTGGGAGAAAGGTGAGCGCGCACAAGCTTTACAAGCCATGAAGCTGTGCGAGTGTTTAAAGGAGAAATAAAAACAGAATTGTCTCCTTTACTTCTCAGCGTTGTGTCGTTGCCTCTTGCTTCGGCACAAAATATGAAAGAAAATGAAAGATACGAGAAGTTCGGCTTATGGAAGAGGAGTCAATGTGCATTGAGAATTTCAAGTACATGAACCCATTTATTGAAATTCATTTCCTACTGGATGCAGGGGACACACACTGAAGTGAGCAGAAAATAGACCTCTAATTACGTTGACAAGCTGCCCCTTGTCTTAACCTAGTAATGTAATTCTGCATCCAGAGTAATATTACCATTTTGTGTTCGCCGTGGAAAAGAAAGGCCCTGCCTACAGTCCCTCCTGCTTAACAAAAGGTCTGGACTTTCTAAACTACCACTAGGCGCTGCAGCGTTGCTCTTATCCCAGTTATGGTTCAGATACACATTACATACAATGTGCCACGGACCGAGCGCCAGCGTAGCTAAGAGCTAACTGCACTCAAACAGCTCTCACAGCTAACGGTTGCGGGAGGGAGGAGCCAAGGACCGCCGACCTGCTGCATGTCGCTCTGGGGTCAAGTCACTGAAGAAGATCAGAGGGTGAAGAAAGACGTACGATCAATCCAGCGGCAGGAGCTTATTTATGAGGCCTGGCTCCATCGGGGCGTCACAACGTAGAGCTGAAACACCTATTGTCCCCTAACAGATGCTAACATGTGCTCATTACTGGCGCTTTGAGCTTTCTGGGTGGTTTTCTGTGAAAACATCCACAAGTCACGTTATGAGCCGTGTGCAAACACTTTAATAACATCCCGAATGCCTCCATTTATCACGCTTACGAGATGGGGAGAGTCACTGAGTGATGCTGAGGTTATCCCGACGCTCCTCTAACCCCACCCCTTTTCTGATCAGCCCCGCCCCCACATGCCCCTCCTCTCCTCTTATTGGCTGCCTGTGAGACTCTAAACCTGCTCTTGCAGTGGTTGGACACTGCTTTCAGCCAATGACGAAAGAGCAACTGTTGCATTCAGTATCCCCCTCACACGCTCGCACGCACGCGCACACACACACACACACGCACACGCACACACACCAGCAGGGCTCGTTGTGCTGCAGCCTCAGAAAAACTTAGCAGTGGCGGTTAATTTAAGAAATGTTTCTCTTTTGCCAATAAAGTGATTATTATCATATTCACACTCCGTGGTGGAAACGTATCCTCACAGTCCCATGATATCAAAATGTTATATGATTAATTTACTATAAGAAGCCCGGAATATGCAGGGAGAGGATTACTCTAGTTTCCAACGCCCTCCATCGGTAGCGACGTCCCTCTGTGTCCCCCCCCCCCCCCCCCCCCCCACCCCCTCTCTCTCTCTCTCTCTCTCTCTCTCTCTCTCTCTCTCTCTCTCTCTCTCGTTGCTGCTGCGCGCTCGTTCCGTTCCCCTCACACCGCTTCCGAAGCTCTTGGAGAGAGGACGGACAAACGGCTCTGACGGATTTTGATACCCGAAGGAGGGAGTGATGCTCCGGTGATTTCCTTCTTTCCTCTCCCGACACCGGCACCTCTTTCACCACCACCTCCACTCCTCTTCGTCAATTAAATCAAGGAATCGAGACGCACTACAGCTGCTGTCATTTCGTTTTCCATCATCTTTGAGCAGTTTCTCTTTTTTTTTTGCCTCTGCGCTCCAGAAAGAACATTTGGGGTTTGGGTTTTTCTTCTCCAAGCAAACAGAAACACAACTGGGTTTTCCATCGGTGGATGTGTTGGACATCTGATGAAAGAAGCAGTACTTGTTGAGAGAAGTGATCGTTTTCGGCTGGCCTGCATGTATTGGGGGGGATTTCCTTGGAGAGGCGGATTGCGCACGGAGTGTCTCACTTCCAAGGTAAGGACCGAGTTAAAGGACGACGATTTCACCACCAACACAGTCCCATTTACCCCCCCCCCCTCCCCAGACGCACGCACGCACACAGGCAAACACACTTTATATCTAATGCTAACGGTCACTGTGAGAGGATGTCGGACCCCCTCATGTGTCAGCTAATGCGTAATCAGACAGGAGAACCCGCAGAGCCGTTGCGCATTGGCGATGGAGACAGCGCGTATTTATTGCGCTGCTGGCTGAAGCCGGCAGACTTTTCTCCGCTCGCCGGCCGACGGGGGAATTTGTCACAAAAACAGTGACTGTTTTTTCTGTCTTCTCCCTTTTTGCGTTTTTCGGCGCGTGCGTCTGGCCACGTAGAGCCGCTAACCTCGGTACGGACTCCCTCCTTCTCTCCCTCCCTATCTCTCTCTCTCTCTCTCTCCTGCGCCTCAGTGCTTCTCCCGTGGTCTCCGCGTTACGGCGACGCACAACTTTTCTCTGGATCCCCGTCTGGCTCCGTGTGTGCGCGTGCGTGTCACGGTCAGATCGCAGCATTCAAGCTAAAATTAAGACAAGTTGTTACTTTTGGGGCGTGACAGCTGGATCTGCATCGGTTCGGCCGCGTCCCATTCAGTGTCCCATCTCTTTTTACACCTCCTCATCTCTCAGTCTTGACGTCGCCTCCTACGACGCTCATCGTCGCCTTGGTGGAATGGAGATCGAGTGCGTGTGAATTGGCGCCAGCAACCCTGAAACTGCACGAAAAAAACGCAACGCATCGCTCGGGCGCGTTGTGCGCTCAATCGCGACCGCGCGTTCGGTCCCGTCGCCCCTGCGGGGCCACATCACCTCCTCTTGGTCCTCCTGCAGGACTCATATGAATAGTTCTGCACGTATGGATTATTGCGCTGACGCAGACATTCGTTTATACAGGGAGGAGTTAGACATATCGGGGTTAAATTTGAGCAGCTTTCAAGGGGGAGCAAAGGGGGGAGAGAAAGGCGGACTGGAGGGCTGTGCACTCTTTTGGTATTCATGGCACAACTCAAGATTGCTGCTCTCAAGCAGGTAATAATATCTCCCCTTGTGTCTCTCTCTCTCACACACCCTGTTGCTCTGAAATCCTCCCCCCACCTCCCCACCTCCTCTGTACCTCTCCTCCACTCCACTGCATTTAATGTCTCTCCCACGCTCCTCAGTCTGCTCCTCCTTTCATCCCTCACGCCTGCCTCTCTACCCCCTCAGCCTTGTGGGAGCCATTAGGTGAATAATTTGCGGCTGTTGCATTTTATTCAAACCCCTCTGACGTAGCAGCTCCGGTTGGTTATAAAGGAACAAATGCGTCCTTGAATCGGAACCTGAAAGCTTCATGTTTCAGCCTGGTGGTGAGTTTGCTTGTTGTGTTTCTTTTCTAAATCGGCACTGTGCCGCTTATTTCCGGCCTCCTCCATGCGGCTACGACGAGGCTCAACATCAGCGCCTCCTCCGGGCTTCTTTTTGTTGGTAAATAGCACCAAAGCAGCGCCTAACTTGTTCTCAAGCACGTTTGCCTGGCTCGCTAATTCGTTTTCTACAGCATTTGTCGTTTGGTTTGAGAAGCGGGGGGAGGGGGGGGGACATCATTTCACTGATGTTCAGCCAAGGTATCAGCAGCTGGCCGTGGAGACGATGTTCCTTGTTTGTGGGGATATAATTAAACAAGTGTGAAGAGACACAACTAGGCCAGGGAAGGATGCGCTCGAGTCCCACACACCAAGCTGTGTCCGTGGGGGAAAACGCGCCAGGTGATTCCAGGTCAGCTGTGCTCGCCTTCGGAAACTGTCCCGGGGCTTCTCTCCAGATCCCACGGCCACCAGCCGAGTTGACTTCTCCACTTTGGTGAAGAAAAGAGTGAAAACAAAGATCTGTGGCCAAATGGGCTGCGTTTTAAAGGAACTGACGTAGCGCAGCAGGGAGCCAGCGAGACAGAGGGATTTATTTATTACACTGTAATCGTTGGATTTAATTAGCTGCCGGCTGCTACGTTCACAGACCGTGGCATCGCAGTCTTGTTCCTTTTGGAACCGTGAAAGGAGGGAGAGAAATGGGGAAGGACAGGGGACGGAAAGACGGGTGAGGAGGAGAAGGAGGAGAAGGAGGAGCAGAGCGGCAGCAGAGCGTCGCTGGGTGACGACAGAGGGAGCTGTTGGGCTTCGCTGCAGCTGCTTTGCTCCTTCTTCTACTTTCTAATCCTTTCTAAATCCCCTCCCTCTCTCTCTCTCTTTGGCTTTCATCCCTCTCTGTCTGTCAGAGAGATGGAGAGGTAGTTAGGCTATCGGGGAGGCAAGATTCAATCTGCACACACACACATGCGCGCGCGCACACACACACACACACCCCCCCACCCCCCCGCCTGGAGAAGCATGTCCACCGTGAGGCTTCTGTTACCTCCGAGGGGGGAGTTGTTCTTTCTTCTTCTTCTTTCGTTCCCTGGTTGAATGGAAAGCAGAGTCGCTTTTTGCCCGTGTGTGAAAATAAATGTAACACAATGCAGTGTAATGGGACTGGATGGCTCCTCGAAGCTGGAAGCTACATTAGCGGCGGTGTTGCTGGTTTTCCCTAAACATGACTCTGATTTGCTGATTTTACATCCACGTCCACGTGTTTCTCGCTCAGAGCCAGGTGGCTGTTACACTGGTTCTGATGGGATTATCTCTCTAATCTACGGCCTTAACTAGATTAAATGACGGAGTCGGTTGTTCCCGTTTCTGACCTCTAATGTCTCAACTTGCCCGCCTGGGAGACAGGAGGACAGTGGCTCATTTGTTTGCATTGATAGAGGGAGGGGTCCTCTGGGGGCTTCGAGCAGACGAGCCGGAGAAGCCCAGCTGCAGCCGATGCGACCGGGTTTCAGAGACGTGGGGACGCAGCTCACTGTTGACCTTGAAGCCGCCCGCAGGTACACGAGCCTGCTCTTTTACTGCTCTTCGGTTAGCTTGACCTTTGACCCCCTGCCCCTCACACACACACCAGAGGGGAGCAGAGCGGGCCGCCTGGAGACCACGAGGAGCTCGGGTCGATGCCAATTCAGGATTAACGAACAATTTCATGGATTGGGCCCCCGATGATGTGAGCGCGGCGCCGTCTCCCGGCCATCGGCCCGATCAGAATGGCAATTGATTCCAGCAGATGGACGGCCATATTGATCTGAGCACCTCGCGCTGGTGTGTTTGTGTGTGTGTGTGTGTGCGTAGTTCCTTTACCTTCTACAAGCACACGGCAGTGTGCAGGTGTGTGTAGTCTAGATGTGTGTGTGTGTGAGTGCTCCAGTAATGCGTTTCCTGTGACACTCAGATGGGTTTCTGGTCTCATGACAGTCACATGATTGAAGGAAAAGGAAAGGTTGTTTTTCTTTAGTTGTTGCTCGTTTCGTGCGCTGTGATAGACGGCGTTCAGCAGGAAGAGAGAAGGCCGGCCTTCCTCTCACGTACCAGACTCAGGAGCCGTTCCTCTCCTTCCGTCTGGTGAAATTCTTACTTTTTTTAAATCGCTCTCCATTGGGGTCACTGGATTTTCAGAGGTGCTTTGTTTTAAAAACTATTAATAATTCACGGTGGAGGGGCTTCCAGTTGGACAGATTCTGGTGGAGTCAGTGAGGAAGAAAGGGGCCGGTGTCTGCTCACGGGTCAAGGAGAGATTTAATGAGTCGTGCTTCTCATTATTCCCCATAATAATTAACTGCGTGTGTGTAAGAGCCACCAGTGAAGTGGTCACCTCCACCCCCCTCGTCCCATTTTATATGATTATTGATTCATGAGATGTCTCATTCAATCATTCCGTTGTATTGAGAGAACACAAAGCACATCCATCACAACTTCAGAGAGCTTAAAGCGATGTCGTCAAAACGCTGTTTGAATGATTATTTTATATCTCTCTCTCTCTCTCTCTCTCTCTCTCTCTCTCTCTCTCTCTCTCTCTCTCTCTCTCTCTCTCTCTCTCTCTCTCTCTCTCTCTCTCTCTCTCTCTCTCTCTCTCTCTCTCTCTCTCTCTCTCTCTCTCTCTCTCTCTCTCTCTCTCTCTCTCTCGGATAACGCACACACACTATTGTCGATTACTATATTTTGGTAACTTGGTTATGTTGATTACAGCCAGTTAATTTTGCTGATGGAACACGTTACATTTGTAAAGGTAAACTTTGGACAGACGGGAAGAAGGTGCAGTGTGTGTGTGTGTGTGTGTGTGTGTGTGTGTGTGCGCGCACATGCATGTATTCATACCACATGAGTGTTTGATTTCTGTCCATGTTAGCGGCTTCCACAACGGCTGCAAACAGGTGTAAACCACCTGTGAACATCATGTATTATATATTTTATGACAGAAACTGAAGCAGATCAACCTGGCATGGGGCGTGCACACACACACACACACACACACACACACACACACACACTTCTGAATAACAGCAGGTCCACACAGATGACCCCCCCGCCCCCCTCCTATATATTTGAATTTGTTTCCCCTTCCTACAAGTGAAGATCAACACTGAGTGACGGCGTGCGCATGAGGACAGAAGCATCTGCGTGATGAACATCTTTACACGCAGCCCTCGAAGGCACAACACATTGATGTGATGTGTGGCGTCCGATGCCGTGTTGAAGGGGGGGGGGGAGGGGGCTCTGGCGCCTGCTTGTAAGGCGCTGGAAATAAGTGGCCCAATATGCATATTTACCGTCTCTCGCTTTTCTGTCTAACCACATTATTTATTTAGCATCTTTCGCTCCCCATCGTGGGAGACGCAGCGTTTCCAGCCTGCACATTCCTTAAGTGGCTTCGGCTGTTTTCCGTCCGCGTGGTTCTTTTGAGGAGCCGCAGTGAGTTTGGAGGCCGAGAACAATTTGCGCCGATTTAGCGTCAAAGTCATTTTGACGGTCGTGTTGTTTTTGAGAAATGTCACGAAAACGGAGTAATGACAAACAACCTCTGTCTGCTGGAGTCAAGCTCGTTATGACAGTCAGTGTGTGTGGGAGGGGGCCGGGGGGGCGACGCTCTCACTCATTCGGTGTTTGTAGCCGATGGACAAGGGGATTTTTTTCAAGGCGACGCTTTGATCACACAGGGACTCATCACGTCTCCCTCGTTCCTTCTCCCTCTCCTCTTTCCTCCCTCCTATCGCCTTCCTTCCCGTCCCCTCTGCCAGTCTAAACACCCCCCCCCCCCCCCCCTTCAGCCCGCCTGTGCAGACAGACGGAGCGCAGCTACTCACCTGAAAGATTTTCCAAAAATAAACCGGGCTACATGAAAGGGCTTAATTCCATTTAAAAGACACTCGCTGAAAGCAGCTTTGTGGCACCGTGGCTCAATATAACGTTTCCCAACGTTACATATTTATAGCTTACTTAAGAGCCCCCCCTCCCCCTCTGTGCACGTACCGGAGAAGAGGCCCTCAGCACACAGACAAGCGCGCACACTTCCACGATGCCACGGTGAAGTGGCAAATGAGTAATGCGCACACGCAGAAGGAGAGAAATGGAGATAATGCTGTCCAACACACAGGCGCCATGTTTTGCTTTCTCCATGACCGAGCTTTAGTGCAAGGTTGACCTCTTTACCATAATAACTTAGGCCTCCCTCCGTTGAGTTCCCTGTATGCGTTTCTTTATTTTCCTTCTTATTTTCCGCCGCCCCCCCCGCTCTCCCCCCTCAGCTTCCTTCCTCCCTTTCACTCTCTGGCCGTGCTTCATTGACCGTGACACTCTTAATGGTGTAATGTGATCGAATGCGGCCGCCGCCTCTTCATTGAACAGTAATCATTTCACTTATTGGCGCTGGGCTTGACTCCGGTACGCTTCTCTGTAAACCTTGACTTAAGGACATAAAGAAGAAGCCTCTCTCTCTCTGCTGGTCACCATCGGTACGTCTGCGCTCTCCTTTTCTCGCTCCCTGGCCGCCTTCACTGTCTCATTGAGTTTCAGTTGCAGCGGTGAAAGCCCTGACCTTTTCCAGTGAAACACACAACGGGGCTAATGGTTATTGTCCTAATGAAGCCGCTCCAGTTATCCACAGCGAGAGGGATGATACGAGACGCCTGAAAAGTTACCGTCCCAAACCACAGTGGTTGTTGCTTTTAAAGTACGATAAAGCCAATAACTTTGTTTCATTGTCCAATACGTGGATCTGACAGCGTGCACGTAGGATCGTTCATGATAACTATGACCGACCTACACTACATTTACAGGATCGCTAGCTTTAGTCCGTAGCATAGCTAGCTGGCTAGTAAGCTAGCTTGGTGCGCTGCTGGCCGATCAGGAGAGAGAGCCAGAAGACATTAACGCATTTTAAAGGACTGAGGAGTATTTCTGGGGACGACTAGCGAGGTGTTGACGTTTATTCCGCTAATTGACTGAAGCAGCAGTTGCTTTGAGCTATTTTCACACAACATATGTGTCCTCTGTGTTTATGTGGAGTGACATCAAATTTGTCGCCAGCCTGTTTATTTTCATGTTACGAAACCAAGTGTCACCAACACTGTAATACTGTTTATATTCTACTGACAAAGGTTGAACAAACAAGGTCACTGAGTGTGTCTTTGTGTCACTCCAATGTGGCCCCACATGTGTTTTCACACACTGGTGCTAAAGCTGACAATGCAAGGTCGACAAGTAGTGCTTGTGTGTGTGTGTGTGTGTGTGTGTGCACCTGGCATGCACCTGAGCATCACCTGAGCATCACCTGAGCAACGGATGAAAAAAAGCTTCGGGCAGTCTTTCTGCTCGTGTCACTGTCTCCGAAAGGTGAGACAGACATCCACACTAGCTGCTGGATGTACCTGAGCTCGGCACGCGGCTCTTCGGACCGGGGGGGTGAGGGGGGGGGGGGGGGGGGGTTTAATGGGCAACAGTGAGGGCTCATTGAGGTATGTGATGCAGCTCAGGACAACAAAGGGCTCTCTGTGTCAACCTGGAGGAAGAAGGAAGGGACGGAGGGAGGACGGGGGTGGGTGCCTGAAAGAGGGGGGTTATTATGAAGTATCCGTGCATGTGGGCTGGAGCGGGGAGGGAAATGAGAGGTTTCGGCACAATGACCACAGTGTCCTCCAGTCTGACGTTGACTCAAATGCTTGTTGGTGCTTTTCGGGTGGGGGCGATTTTGAGAGATAACTGGGATCATTACACATACAAGGGAGGTGTAATGATCCGCAACAATGCTGATCAACTGCCCCCCGTTTCCCTCCACTAACCGGGAGTCCTTCATCAGCTCATTTCCAAACTAGTATTCAACTCTCAGAGAAAAGACAATGAAAACAATGGTTCCTTCTTGAGATTCATTGCTGAGGTCAAAGGTTGTGAGGACGTTTGATTAAAATTGTCGATATTAGTTACAGGCTAAACACTGCAAGATCCATATATGGATCAATGCCATGTTGAAAACAAGCGCTTTAAGCATCTACTGGTGGTGTGTGTTGTATTGGTGTATTGGTCCAACGGTCAAATCAATTGAGAATCTAAGCACACTGTAAAATCCATCGCAGCGCTTTGTACAAGCACATGAACGAGACATTTGTCTTTGTCTTCCTTATTATTTTAATCCTGCATACATACTTGTGTTAGCTGTGTTAAGCTGTCCAACATTGAACTGTTCCATATCGATGAGGGTCCAGGGGTCCTTTAACAACGAAGGAATGAAGTGTTCGACAATGCCAATTGAAATTAAAATCAATCATTGCGTCAAAAATAAAAATAAAGCCACTAATGACGGCCTGTCTTAATGTCCAGTAAGGTCTCCATGGGCTAATGTGCTAATGTCAACAGTGTGTGTGACTTACTGGATAAGTGGGATGGTTTGTACATACCAGGCTGAGGGGTCTTTAAAGGCTTAGCAGCGTCCACCAAGACCGTATGTTCTGCCCCTTGCCTCCTCAACAGAGCAAAGCTAATCTGGGTCTACGTCCTTCGTCTCCTGGGTGACCGTCCGTCCGTCTCTCTGTGCGTGTGTGTGTGTCTCGCTGAAGGACACTTTTGACTCTACGCGCGGCTGCTGATGCACGTATATATTGCAGCAAAAGAGGCGCTGACCTTAGAGCCAGATGCGTCTGTCAAAGCACTTGATGAAAACCCGCTGTTGGTGGTGCAGAGGTCTCCGTCTGTGGGACATATGTCTCCCTCTCAGTACCCCCTTCTCCTCTTAGGAGTCGGCCGCCATGTCCCAGAAAAACCCTTCCAATCTGCTTTATAAAAAAAAGGCCCCCGCTATTATAAATATACAGTAAACATCAAGAAGCGCTGACGAGGAGGAAACTCAACTTGATACTGTGTGTCCATGTTATTCCACTGAAAATAAAAGATGCGTCTCATGCGACCCGAATGCATCCTCCTCTCTGCTTCTGTCCCCCTCACCGGCTCTCCGAGGGTCACGGTGTCAGCTGCTGGACAATAGGACAGCTGTTTCCAGATCAGCCACACAACTAACATGCCCCCGGGGGTGGGATTAAGCCAATTAGTAGCTGTCAATCAACGTGGCATATCACGGACAGCTCGATCAATACCTGGATGAATGGGGAGGGGCTGGCTGTGGGTGTGGGGAGGGGCGGGGGGCACCACGGCTGGACTAAAAAAAGAAGTGTGGAGGATGCAAACGTGATTAGAGGGACAGGTGGACTGAAAATGCAAAGAAATCCAAGTGAGCAGAGATCAGACGTTCTCCTCAGAAGTTACTGAGACAAAAAGGGAAATATGACGATGCCCAAACTAGTGCTGATTCCTTTATTTCTCCAACTTGAACTATTCAGCAAAACACTAAATAGGAGCCGCTGAGCGACATAGTAAGGTATTGCTTCTGCTGAAGTCACTGTGGTAAAGTACCAGAAAGGATTTAAATAGCATGAAAGAAAAAGGTGTCCACAGAAATGGACTGGTGCCATCCTAAAGCATAAAACCGTCACTTTGAAACCCAATCTGTCAAAAATGAATACATGTGGAAATCAGCCCTCCTTCCTTCTCTAGTTCATGATCATTTCTCTCACATCTGTTTTCCATTGATTTATGTGGGAGACGTAGAATTTGTTTATCATGGTCGGGGAACATCTGAGGATCTCATCTCCTCTTGACAGCCGAGAGAGGCCCTACTAGGGAATCAATAGGACTCCTAGAGAGAGTGACAGAGAGGGAGGGGGTGGGGGGGGGGGGGGGTGGGGAAGGAAAGGAAAGGAAAGCAAGAAATGATGCTTAAAGAGGATATGAGATAAAACGGGTATGAGGGCATGTGAATGGGTACGCGGATGGTTAATACAAGGACACCAAATCAAAGCAAGCCAGAAATAAATTATTTTAATAAGATTTGTTGAGTCATTTAGATCCAGAAAGCAGATGAATGATGGATTTATAGAGCAGTATTTACACGAAGGAGTGCAAAACTGGAGCAGGAAGGATGGAGATCATGAAACGCATTGCAACATCTGTCATTCCCAAAACTATTAGGAAATCATCAAATGTGAACATGCTTTCAATAGCATAAAAAAAGCTACTGTTTTGAGCCGACGGTGGATGGGCTGCAGAACATGAGAACGTAGAAAAGCATTGACAGTAAAGGAAGGAAGAGGAAGGGAAGAAGAGGATGCAACCGTCACAAGGTTTCAAAAAATCACTGAAAAACTAATGGGAGATTAATAAAAGGACGGAAGAAGGAGATGGATACAGGGAGACTGTATCTCTTTACAGAAAGAGATATTGAATAAAAGGCCAGATGAGTGAGGAAAAGGAAGAAAACAGGAGAGGAAGGGAGACGAGGAAAATGAATGAGAGGATGTTGCTGGATGAATGTGAAGCTTGGAACATCTGGTATGCCTCTCCAAAAGTTATTTAATCTTTTTTTTGTGCGTTAAAGTGTGTGTGTGTGGGGGGAGGGGGGGGGGGGGGGGGGTTGTGTGGAGGTTTGTTAGTCTAAAGCAGTGATGCACAAAGACACAGCAACCAGCCCTGCCACACTCACTTATCTACGGCTGGCTGCATCCAGAGAGATCGAAGGTTCGAGGAAGAAGGAAAAAAAGAAGCTAAATGGGGAGAGGAGGATGGAAAGAGGCTGGAGGAGGACAGATGGACGGGGACGGGGAGGGGAGGTAGAGATTCTTTTTTTATTTTTTGATTGATTTACCTCGCTTTGCAAGGCCAGCGAGTCATGTAATCACTTTTTTTTTTTATCCGGAGGACGCGTGGTGTTCCTTCAGCTCGTCTCGTCGAGGCGGCAGAGCGTGGAGCTCATTTCCTCCGCGACACCTGAATAGTGTCCTCAAAGCAGTAGACACAATCCCAAAGAGACATTAGCTTATTTATGGGTCTTTATTTCAATCCTTTTGGGGAGTTCCTTTTTTTCCCCATCACATTGAATAATAACGGTTTTCTTTTAAAAATTAGTTTTGTCCTTTTAACATTTTCATTAGTTAAAAAAGCTATTTTAACAAGCGTATTTTCAATTCACGGTGTTTTGTCAGCAACATATTCTTTTCTTTCCGCTTTCTCTAACATTCAAAATGTGGGCATAGGCCGCCACGCATTTTGAAACGAAAGTGTTATCTTTGATTGATAAAGAAATCTTTCATATTTAAAACCTGAATACTTGAAAAGTTCTAAACAACTGCGCCCCCCCCCCGCCCAGTCCTTCCCCTCCTCCTAAAGAGTGTATTTAGTCTGCTCTTTGAGATCCTAACAAGCATATTTTCCGCCTGTTTTAACCCTTAAGGACTCCTGAATAATTCATAGGTTGCTCCCTCTAGTTCTGCTAATGGCTCAGTCACAAAGCCATACATTTGTAAATGAGGGAAATCCACTTTTATGTGTGTGTGTGTGTGTGTGTGTGTGTGTGTGTGTGTGTGTGTGTGTGTGTGCGTTTTAGACGAGTCGGACTCAGAGTTTTAAGACAAGGAGCGTTTTGTTTGACAAGAATTTTAGGGGTGTGTTTGTGTTTTAGCCGCCGAGTACCGAGTGCTGCCAGGATTCATAGCTGTGCTGCCACAATGACCCTTTCATCCGAAGGACCATCTGATTGTGTGTGTGTGTGTGTGTGTGTGTGTGTGTGTGTGTGTGTGAGAGAGAGAGAGAGAGATAGATTTAGTAGGCCTCTTTTCTCTGCGACCCGATCTCTTTATCCATCCAGAACAATAAAAGATGGAAGCCTGGAGGCAGAGACGCAAACGGACACGAGGGCAGGAAGATAAGCAGACGGACGGACATGACAGGAAGACCGTTGTGTGAAGACCTCAACGCGCACGCACACACCTACGCGCGCACACACAGGCTGGGAAAAAGCTGAGGCACCATGCTTCCCTCTCCTGCCATTAACGCAGGTGTCTTGAACTGTAAACACGCGGCGAGGGTTGGACGGGCTCTCGCTGCTTGTTTTCCATCCACCACATGGAGTCTCGTCCTGCTGGCAACACACCATCTTTGTGTGTGTGTGTGTGTGTGCGCGCTTACCGTTTCTGTCACAGCAGCAGAATGTGGTAACTATTCCTAGACCACAGACATCGCTGTCAGAAGCGGATGAGAGAGAAAGGAGAACAGAGCTTTTTGGCAGCAAGATAAGAGTATACGAGTGCTGGTGGGGGTAAAGAAGGACGTCTCCGAAGACACATTATGAAATAACACAGGGAATATTGAATGGAAAATATTGTCGCTTTGGTCGGTGCCGCTTGTTTAATGACAGCAGTCAGCAGGTTGAACTGAGTATGGCAAAAAAAGGGGAAGTGAATGATGAGTCAAATGAGGAAGGGAAGATTCTAAAGGGGGAGATGCGGAAGATGAAGAATAGAAGAACAAGGAATGGAAACTGTAGCAGTTAGATCTTGTGTGTGTGTGTGTGTGTGTGTGTGTTTGCGCTGGCAGTTGGCTGTGAATAGCTCCGTTAGACAAACCTAGTCTGACAGCAATCACGCACTACTGTGTGTGGGGGGAGTGGGAGTCTCCCCTTCTTTCTTTGGCTGCAGACATGTTGTTTGGTCTCCTCGGACTCTTTGTTCTGCACAGTTCTTTCCGTGGCCCCCGGTGCCTCCGTGTGCGCGAGTGTTGGCAGAACGACTCAATCTATTTCTGCCGTCCGTGATTGGTTGGGCTTGTTAAGCTTGTCTGGGTTTTATTTCCCCACCGCCGTGTCTCAGATTTCATGCGGTGCCTTGCTTTTATTTTCCTTTCCTTGGACTCTCCCTCCGCGCCGCTTTGTCTTTCTCCACATGTCACCTCTCCACTAAACCCACCGTGCAGTCGGGGAAAGTGCAGCAACGAGACGCGACCTTTCCGCTCGCCGACCGATGTGCTTCTGATGCGAGGGCCTCGGTGAAAGGCTTCACGAAACAACACGTTTAACGTTGGGGGATAAAATTACTTTTTTTACACCAAAAGAGACACTGAAAGTCCACAAAGAGCAGGGTTTGATTCCTTTGTAGTGGAAGTACTCAGTCATTATGACAGTATGACATTTGCATTGTGCTCACCTGTTCAAATGCCGAGCTTGCGTATGTACTAAGAAACACTTTGGCATCGCTCTTGTTTCCAGTGGAAAGGTCACAGAGTCACCGGTTCTACATTTTCAGATTTTAGCCAACCAGAGTCTCGGTCCAATGCAGTTACCAGAGCTTTCCAGAAGCATTGTGGAGCTAATGAAGAGACGCCTGGCTGCTATCGAGGCCAACTGTGATTTCATCCGGTCTAATGGGTTCAAATTGCATTCATGTGCTCATTGACTCCTTCGAGGTCGGAAATAAACACAGGAACTTTGTGGGCGAACAACCTCCAGTTCAACTTCACTGGAACACCAACAGCCCCAACGTGTGTCATTTGATAGTTAACAGAATGGATCTGTTTGAAGTCATCATCCGTACATTATTGAATTATGCACTCCCTACTAGCTTTATTACCCGTCGCAGTCCACAGAGATAAAAATCATTTCTATTTGCCTCCAACTGCTTGCTGGCGTTCAGCAAACTGTGTGCTTAGTGTGTGACGCCGTGTTCCGACATCAAACGTCGGTTTAGCAACACTACGTTTGCAGTTAACAACGGGAATCTAAACAGACTATTGAGGACAGGAGCCCAACAACGGGATGGTTTCATGGACCGCGTTCCAGTTGATTTGTATGGGTCGGGCTGGCTCTGTGAACCAGTGTGCATCCTGTGACCGTCTGGGTGGTCCTGGTGGGGCTGAGGGGGGAGGGCTATCGTTACGGAAACAGCGGTTGGTAGTAATTTCAAACTATTTCAGGAGAGAACTGATGAAGGCAACGTGGAGTGAGAAAGACAGACTGGGAAGAAGAGAGAGGCCCGGTACCTCATTTACATCACACCAGTCACGCGCTGTAAACGGGGCACTAGGTGAGCGTGTGTGTGTGTGTGTGTGTGCGCGGTGGACCCACTGGGGGACACAGTAGGGGGTAAGTGAACACACACACACACACACACACACACACACACAGTAAACAAGTGAAGTAAAAGGACGGTCTTTTTATGGTCTTTGCTGTGTGTGTGGTTTGTTCCTGTCGAACTGGTGAATAGCGCCTCACGGGCTTCAACCCTTTCACCCTCAACTTTAACCTCCCAGATGTCTGAGAGGAAGCCAGACCGGCTGCTTTCTGCAGCCCGGCTGCTTTCTGCTTTCTGCAGCCCGGGAATGTGTGTACGTTTGTACACACAACAAGGGTCTTTTCTGCCTATTCAAATTCCGGGTTTGTTTAGCTGGCGTGCCGGAGGGACACTTCCTGTCGCATCGCAATACGGAGAGGCTTGGATTTCAATGTCTCTGTAACAAATAGATACAGTAAACACAAGTAAAGACATTTCACTTGTGTTTTGTTTTAATTTTAGCCAGAGCTTTTTTTTCTTTTTTTTCGTTTTGCCTTGTTACAATTTACAACGCGAATATCAATCTGCATCAAACTGCTCACCGTAAGTCGGGTTCATTTATGTTCCTCTTAAAGTGTAATGGAATGTAATTCTTAATTCATTAACTCACCCAGCATACCCAAACTCAAGAATTGTGTTCACACACCCGACTAAATCAAATATCCCTATTTCAGTGGGAGAGACTTTAAATATCGACGCAACTCTGGAAAAAAGTAAAGACGAAACTTGAAAACAAACGAGTTTCACAGGCGTATATATAAACATCCAGAGACCCCTGACAGCGATGTGATTGGCTGTTGTTGCACATGGATGTCATCATACCCACTCGTGCTCACAGGTAACGATGCCGGGCCCTTCATCTTTATCTCTGTGTCTCTGTGTGTCGGCGAAGTACGGCGGCGGCAGGCGATGTACCTGTGTTTCACACGCGCCTACAGAGCGAATCAAACAGCCGCAGTGCGGGCGAGCACAAAGCGAGCAGCGGGGGGGGCGGAGGTTCCAGTCACGTTGAGAAGTGAACGTCTGTAGATACTTTGTCTTGGAGAAGCATCTTTATGTTTCTTTCCTCTCACAGATTTATTTCTACGATCTTTACAATGTGGCAAACCGTTTGATCAAGAGCTCCAGAAAAAGTAGCTCACCCTTAAAAAAAAAAGAGATACCCAGAGGTAAATATAATGTCTTGTTGAGATATAATAGGTTTACCCCATGGTTTGGAATTGTGTGGGATCGGTAGACGAAAAGCTCAATAATCAGTGAAAACCCGTCCCCTCAAGAAACACTGCAGGTCCCAGTGAGTCCAGTCTTTGCTTTATTAAACCATAACCAAAGGGTGTGTGTCGACGTCAAAATACTGGCCTACAGGAACCGTAATCATACCCAAACTAAATGATTTGGTTGGCTTATCTTTACTCTTACAGCTGGAGAATTAATGGGCTTTGAAAGGTCAACTATAAATAGTGGATTGTTTCAATAGATCAGATTGTCAGATAAAATGGGGGAACACTGAGTTACTGCAGTTCTAAGCATTACATTCTTGACCATTAAGATAGAACTAAAGCATCTTGATGTCCTACGTGCCGGACTGATCTAAATTAGAAGGACTAACACAAATAGATCTGAGCTTTAATCTCGCTGTAGGCCTCCAAAACGCCTGAACACGTATTACCTCAAAAGGAGCTTTGAGCCCCCGTTAGATTGGTTTGACCTCTGGTCGTGTTTCTAATCAACCTCCAACACTTCACCCTCGATCGATCACTGTAAGGGCTCCATTTAAACGGTAAAAAAAAGGCAGTGGATCCACACGAGCCATGGAGGATCCAGGAGGCCGCTGCTGGCCTTCCACCATTATACCCGCTGTAATGTCTCATTCATCAAAAGCACTAAAGAGCCTCCAACATTCCATTTCAAGGCACACTTAAAACAGCTTTTTATTTTCCATGCCCCCCTTCATAGAAATAACATAGAAATGGCAGATGGGTGATTCATCTGCCCCCTCCTGCCTCATCTCTTTATCGTTAAATCTGGGCTAAATGATGCATCTGAATATTGGCAGATAAAAAGACAATCCTAAGCTACTTCCCCACAAAGCTCTTCTTTGTTTTTGTTTGTCTTCCTCCGTCTTGTGTGACTCGCGGCTGTCATGGGTTTTATCGGCCGCTTTGTGCCGCTTGTAGAGGTCACAGGAGTCCTTCTGGTTACGATGACACAAAAAATGCCTATCAACTTGACCATATGTGAAATCCGTATGGCAAAACATTAAGACCGCTAACGGCCTCGTTAGAGAGTTCACTGCTCGACCGTGTGCAGATGCAAATCAAGGTGCACAACGTCGAGCTGGGTGACACACGGTGCGCCTAACACACGCACACACGCATGCACACACACACACACACACACACACAAAAACACACGTATGCACATACATCCTGAAGGGCTGCCACAGCGCCATTATTTTTTTCATAAAGCGGCTTTTTCAATTCCGTGGCTGATGCTTGAGGGTGTGTGTGTGTGTGTGTGTGTGTGTGTGTGTGTGATATTATGATGTCAGGTGAGAGTGCTTGACAAAGATTGTGACATAAACCATTTAAAGTGCCACCCTACTGTTTGAGTGCCGGCTTGTGTGTTTGTGTGTGTACGTGTGTGTGTGTGTTGAGGCTAGTTTGGAGCAGGGAAAATACAATAATGAGAAAAATAAATAACAGAAGAGAGGAAAGGAGGTAAAATAGAGATTTCCTATACGTTGCCTTGTCCAGTGAAAACCAGCCGTGTTTATTCTTTGCATTAAAAAGCATAATGTCCCCAAACAAAAAGTACCCATCGGCAACAGTCCTTAATGGGCAAAAAAACCCAATGTGCATTTTTCACTCTCAACCGGCTAATGAGACGAGACGTACGGCTTTACATTCTCAACGTGGGCCCTGATTTACCTGCTGTGTCACCACATGGGGGCGGAGTCTGTAGCAGCCCAGCGCCATGCGTGGTTTACAGGCACTTACGCATTGACACAGGGAGCCGTGTAGGTCAAAAGAGGCCACGAGCGCTTTAGAGGGGAAAAGGTGGCATGTCAGAGGTGGCGACTAAAGGAAACAAAGTAGCCAGTGGCAGCATGCATGACAACAACAGCAGCAATAGTTTGGCAACCAGGTAGCGAAGTGACGGAGATTCTCCAGCAGTTAGCAGTCTAATCGACTAGGCTGACCCTTATTTTCTAGCTGCAGACTCTTCATTGATCCAGTTACTGCCGCCGCTGCTCAGCTTTCGGGTGATTCTCAGAGTCATTAGTGCCAACAAGAAGGCCACTTTTGTCTGTGGCCTCAAAAAGAACAACTCAAAAGTCAGGTTGACTCCTACAAGCTGTCAATCCTGTCGTGTGTCTCTTCAAGTCTGGATTTACAGCCAAGTGGAAGCCAACTGACTGTAGAGCCCCCCCTCCCGGTAAATATGAATTTGTTTTCATTTGAGCTTTAGGCATTAACAGATAAACAGAGGGACACATTTGGCGTCCTGTTTAGTGTCCCATGAGCTGAATTGTATTGATATTCTGAGGTACCGTAATGGAGAATAGCCTGTTCTTTTCCCTTCTTTCCCTGAGCTCCACCAGCCTCACGTGTTCTGCTGCTTTACCTTGAAATCAATTTCATGTTACACTGTCCTCAGGCAGAGGTCACGACCTCTACCTGCTGACTGTGCCTCCTTTCCCAAATTAAAAAGACTGCATCGCGTTACACACACACACGCACGCACACACACACACACACACACACACACACACACACACACACACACACACACACACACACACACACACACACACACACACACACACACACACACACACACATTGTATTACCTACTGTATATAAGGCAAAGCAAGAGGAGCTCGGGCGCAGAAACTCAATAGGCTTTTAAAACTCATTTAGCCGGGACAGCAAGGCTGACTGAAGCTATACAGGCTATCTGATAGCACACACACTGTACAGCTGAGAGCCTGCGATAGCACCACGAGAGGGAAGCGAGATGTGGAGGTGTGCAGAGACACGAGGGCTAAATATATAACCGGTTCACAGACCTGAAAACGGAGAGTGTGGATCAATTCAGCGCTAATAAAAGTAACAGCGGTGCGCGTGTCTCCGGGTTTATAGTTGTGTTCCACAGTAAACGTCTGGTTTTCGCCTCTGATGGCTACATCTTGCCACCTTCACAAATATGCGCCGGCGACTTGCTGCGATTGGCTGGTTTTCGTCTCTATTACTCATTTTTTATTGATTTGTCCCAACTGTGAAACGCCTCCGCCCGTCCTGGAGCGTTACGTTCCACCGCGACTCTTAAAGCCGCTGCGTGTGGCGGATGGCAGCGCGCGGGGGGACGAGGAACGACGGGTAAACAGGGCGAGTGGAGTCATCAAGAAAGATAAATGAACATCCAGGAAACACTCAAGCAAGAGCTGGATGATAAAACAGACATCCTCGTATCTAATGGGCTCTCGGTTCTACTCCTGCTCCAGATTAGGGATGAACACAACTCAAAAATAGCTGTGTGTGTGTGTGTGCAGATACACAACACATACATAAGACAGCTAGAGGACAGACTGTGCATGTTTGGTGTAAACAACACCTTTCCCATTTGTCATGATCTGATAATCAACATTTGAGTTGTTGCGGTTTTCATTTACATTTTCAGCAGTAACTGGTATGAAAATAATTGGCCGGCATCTGGTCACTCATAACTTTGCCTTCTTTCATGCGGCATGGACTCCGATTGTGATTGCCGTTATATGTTGACGGTCAGCTGAGATCAGGGGCTTTTGTTTATTCTCATTAGAGATAAAAGTATGAAAGCTGTGAGCTGTAATCCGTCCGAAAGAAACCCAATATATCAAAAGAAAGTTGTTATTGTGCAGCATGAAGATGAAATGACACAAACGACTTCGCCTGCAGTAGAAAATGACTTTGTGTGTGACAACAAATTGACAAAAAAAGATCGCAAAAAGTACACGTCAATGGGAGTTAATGTGGCTTAGCGTTCCACCACTTTTTCTGCCGATTCATCACTGCTTCTGGCTTCTAGCAGATTTCAAAATGAACTCTGCCAGCTCAGGGAGGGATTCGCTGTACAGTAACTCTCAGACGTCTCACTAAGTCTGTGTGTTCTCTCAGCTTAGAGCAGGAATCCATACACTGTTTTGCAGCAGCTCTCCTCTCCCTCTCATTAGTCTTCCTCCTCCTCCTCCTCCTCCTCTTCCTCCTCCTCTCCCCAGATGCCTGTTAGGGCTGTCATTGGAGAGTGACCTGTATTATCTGTCTCTCTCTTCCCGGCTCTACCTGTCTTTTCTTTGTCAGAATAGAGATTTAGATAAGCGAGAGGCAGAATACCAGGAGACGGACTAAGAGGAGGCGAGGGGGAGGCCGGAGAGGTTCCCGCCACGCTATCGTCCTCTACCGGCCTCTCCTCTGGAGGATGCATGTCAAGGGGAGAGCGAGAGCGCGCAGTCAGCTGGATTCGGATGTTTCTGCTGCTCGTGAAAGTCTGCATCACATTAGTGGAAACGCTGCAATCAAGTGTGCAAAGAAAGCTGCACAGATAGCTGGACCCCCACTAAATAATTACAGAACAGAACCATCAGGGGAAAATCATGGGGAGACGCTAGTTTAATAAAGAAATAAAAAATGGAAGATTCATAAGAATCTGGAAAATTTCTGAGTTGTTTTCGTCTATTTTTACACAAGTTTGACACACACACACACACACACACACACACACACACACACACACACACACACCATCTGAATCGTCCCCGGTATGATCGATGAGGCGGTGATGGAAATGTCATCTCGTGCTAATACCTGCGCCATCGCTCATCCAGCCTCCTGAATTCCTTTTTTGGGGGGTTTTCAATCATTTTTTGCTCTTTTACCACGAGCGCCTGGACGCAGTGATTCATCGGAGCGAGCGGCGTCCCGACTGGAATCGTTAGTGGCGGCCTTTGTTCCTGGGACGAGGTGATAAATAAACAGCAGATCTCAGATCAGAAATAAATAAAAATAGCTACGTAATCACGGAGCAGTCACACTTTATTGCATTACATAAATATGTTTATAACAAACATCCATTGTGAGAGGAATCAACTAGATTAAGTTTGATTGGCAACTAAACTGTTTGATCAGGTTTGGGAACAGACGGTGGGACGCGTCCAGGTTACATGACAACAACATGAAACGGACAGAAGGAACCAGGAACCATCAGCTATTTTGATCGTATTGTTTACCAATCATCAGCTTTTCGGCTGCTACATTTTAACATTTAAAAAATAAGATGCAACCCAAAGTATTAATTTTTAAAATCTATTGCATTAATGATATCAAATTTCCATTCCACTCAGAGCCAGCGAGGGAAGACGGACACTTAAGATTCACATTAATGTGATAAAGCTTTTATCCAATTTTCATTATTAATCAGAGTGTTGAGAAACAATGCAAATGGAAACCGTGCTTTAGGTCTTGGCTGCCAAAAGCTGATGTCTTTTAAATTGAGTGCTAGAGCCACGTCAGTGACTCGGTATCCTTCTGAAGGACTCTCCACCCGGAGACCATCAAAGATTTAGACTTAGGAATCCAGCAGTGGTGGTATTTCCCCTTAAATATGTAACGTGTGGACCTCGTCTGTGTGTCAGTGGGAGCCACATTGTGATCCGAGCTTTCACTCACAGCTCAGGCCGCTGGCTCGGAGCTCCAAAAGGACTTTGAGTGAAATCACACTGCAGAGTGCGTGTTGCCCTACAGTATGAGAGATCATTATTTATTCATACGCGTGTGTGCGTCTCAGCTGTTTCAGGAGTAAGAGAGCGTGTCATACGATAACAGACTATCTAAATGAAAATCATCGAAAAGAGCGCCGAGTAATAACGGAGTGTGTTTCTGTACACAAGCACACACACACACACACACACACACGCGGAGCAGCCAAGTGGAACTGAATATGTAAAGAGCACATTTCATTCTCTCTATCCGTCATCCATCTCTCCCCTCGCTATTCCCCTCCCTCCCTGACACAGAGGCGACTCCTGCTCGTTTTTCCCCGCCTCTCGAAGTCAACATGTCAACTAGAATATATCGCTTTTCCTTGGTCAAGTCATTATCCGTTTTTTATTTTGGCTTTATGATGAGTTGGTGTGCTCATTGTGTGTGTCTGTGTGAAGAAGTCTTGGTCACCTCTGGCGTTGCTCGTCTCCCCCCTTGCCGGTATCCACCAGGTTGCCTTAAACATGTCAAGTTATTTTTGCGTCGTTCCACTGAAGAGGAAATCAGGACGATGTGGTGTCCTACGTGACGCTGATGAAAAGCCATCCATATTCGGTCACTGCATTGCTTATTTCTCCCTTTAATCTATCCAGAGACACAAAGGTAACATGAAATAATAGTTTGTGACCCAGTGTAACCAGGTTCCACGGTTCTCCCCCTCTTTGTGGCTGATCAGATCTGAATGGGCTTTAAAAAGGCACTAGCACCCCCACGCCAGCTCTCCACACATTCTGCACAATCAGCGATGGCTTCAAGTGGCCGTGGCTGCAGAGGACATTTAGATTAAATGATTTCTGTTCACAGGTGTTAGTCGGTCCATCGTCTATCCGACGGAACAATGGGTCGATCGAGTAGCAGACACGAAATTATTCAGAGGTTCTACTTTCCCATGACTCGCTAAATTGAATATATGCTAATTAGTGACAGAAGAAAGTGGACTCATCAGCAAAACCAGCAGCTGATTTGGGGTTTTTTTGCAGACCAAATATTTGATTCTTTTCTCAGATCTAAAAATGCAAACGCATTTAGTCACAAGCTTAACACTTTAATCTTTAAAGGTGTATCTCATAGACTTATGTCTTCATGTTCTTTTAAACAGTTTTATTTCAGTTGCTCCATACTCAAGATGGAGAAAACCAATCATACGGACGTCCATCTTTCAGACCTATGAAACCACGCTGTAACCACACAGAGCTACTTCAGAGGCTCCGACACACGCTGGGCTTGTGTCTTCAGATGAGGAAGAGGAAGGACGCCCAGCTGTCCAGAGCCAGTGTTGTAGGAGAAGCACTATTGTGGGAGCAGAAAGTCTGAGAAGATGAAAAAAAAAGAGAAGATAGGCATATAGTTACCAGCCAATCCTCTAAAATAACTGCCCGCCACTTCCTCCTGCATCTCCTGAGCAGCGTTTTATTTTAGACTCGGCAATGAGTCAGTGAGGAGGAGGAGGGGGAGGAGAACGCTTGCCTGAGGATAAAGTATATGAAAGGAACTGTGCACTAAAAATACGTTCAAAGAGAGCGGGTGAAAAAAAGCGTCGCAAAGGTAAAGGCTCCGGTGCCGAATGGAGACGGGTCTCCTGAACTGCTGACCCGTCACTCCACTACTGCTGAATTTTTTTCCCACGATGCTCGCCAATGTGACGGCGTGCAGGGACCTGTGCACGCTGACCTTTCAGGAGCTTGTAAAAACTCGCACACTGAAATGTTTGTGTGTTTGTGGATGTGGCCGTGCACCTGTGAATGCACACTGGCGCATGAATAACACTGACACAGCTGGGATCCACCAGCCCCCGCCAGCCAATACATGCATGCGCGTGTGTGCATGTGTAAGAGAGTGTGTGCGTGTGTGTGTGTGTGTGTGTGCGGCTGCCAGCTGCACCCACTGTGCTGATCCTCAAAGCTACTATCACATTCTGCTTGCATCATTTCAGCGAAGTCGTACTGAGAGCATCAAACCCATAAACACATGCTCGCCATTACAGGCTCATGTTCACTCTCACGTTCATACGTGTAGTCACTTCCTGAATAAAAATGAAACCCATTCAGAGATGTCAGGATTCCACAGAGGAGCTTCAGCATGGATTAGATTTCAGGTTATGTTTCTAGAGGCCCTTTGCCTACACAAAAAAAAGAATGAGTGTTCAAACCGCAATGGTGCATTAGTGCTGGAGATGAACATGTCAAGACAGTCCTGAAGGACAAGCGCCTCCCAAGAACCTTGCATCATTCCGCAGAATGTCTGCAGAGGTCAAAATGGGTCTGTGGGTCGAGGATGACTTCAAGGCCTTTGGATCCGGCCAAGTTCAACCGTGAAAAGGTCAACTGCTCTACAGCCAGATGACGGGCAGCAGTTTAGAATAGGATCAAGCTAGTGCCACAGAGCCGCCCGAGACCCAGGACGTAGTGCAGGACCCACTGGAGGGACGGGGAACCCAGAAGAACCAGGAATGAAGAACCCTGCTGCAGTAGAATGAGAAGTTTTCTAAAAGGGATCACATAACCAAAATCACCTCACAACCAAAATGCTTTTAAATTACCATAGAAATATGTAATTACCACAGAACTGCAAATACTCAAGTGTAGGGATACATGATTAATAAGTGGGGGAATGGCTGCCCCCACCAGAGTAATCCTTTCCACCCATACCCAGAAAAAAACTGCTTATCACTGTGTGAGCAGATAATCTGGCTTCTCTTCAGCTCGAGCGGCAACGTCCAGCTTTCAATTGGCCGCCATCACGGGGAAAAGCCCAGCTTCTTTCAACATCAGTTCAGAAACTAGATTGAACACAAGATTTTAATCCGGGAGACTGTAATGTGTTTGGATTGAGCCCAGCTAGGGGACTATAATCAGAATAATTATTCTGGTCTCACTCCAGCTTCAGACCTTTTAGCTAATGACACTTGCTGCATCACAAGCTGTCGATTTCCAGTACATGCACCTGAGAAGTGTGTGCACATATTCTATGTGTGTGTGTGTGGGAGAGAAAGTTTATTTTAAGTTATTTTCTGCAATGATAGGGAGCTAAACTAAGAACACACGCAACAAGCTGCTGGTTGAAGAGCAACATGCTAACAGACGAACGCTGCAGCCACGGCCTCCACCGGCACCTTTAGGACGGATGGAGTCCTCGTGCATCACAGCAGCTTTCAAACATTCGCATCTTGATTGTTATTTATCGGTGAAAACAGAACGCCTGATCCTTCACTCCTCAGTTATGAATGCCATTCATCAAAAAGCAAATCAATACGCAATGTTATCACCTCCTGGACGCGCAGGCGGCCAAACAACAACCGAGCCGCTGGCTCCCCCGATCGATGCAGCGCACATTTCACACCAGCCGGTTCAGACGCCGCTTCACGTGGTCCTCTGGTAACCCCTTTCTGATTTACAGACATGAAAGGGCTGATGGTTAAGTGCTTGAGGACAGTGCGAGCAGGAAAAACATGAGGGTTAAAGCAACAGCATAATTCATCCAACATGTTGACATAATAAAGTTGTAGAAATGTTAATGTAGAAAAGTGAGAAATGTTGAATTTCTTTGTCTCTGATCTTCAGCTCCTGTAATAAAATGGAGGGGCGGGGGGGGGCTTAATGCAGTCCCGGTCCTCGGCGCCGTGTGATCTCTCTTTGTAAAGACGTAGATAAAAGAAATGCTGCACGGAGATAAAGGCAGTTCCTGGCCTTTTGATTTTTAGGCAACACTTCATGAAACATCCATTTTATCCTCTTCACTCATGCACCATCAAACCCACGTCATTAAAGGATGCAAGGGGACTTCTAGAGACGCACTACCATGTCAGACTTTCTTCTTCTCACGTTTAGCCCTTGAAAGCTCTCACAAATGGAGAAATTCTCCTTTTCAGTGACGCAGGGGAGCTGCTCCGTGCAACCACTCAGCGGCACCGCAGGACCCGCTCCGCCGGGACGGGGGCGGGGTTAAGTAGCTCGCTCAAGGCCTCCTCACCGGTAGTTACTGATGAAGCGTGTCCTGCTCGTCTCCCTACCGCCGCACGCCGCGGGTGAACTGGGACCGAAATGTGTGTGAATCATGCAAAGCAGTGGCTCCTTTCACGTCCGTCTGACGATCAGTATGGAGTGGGACATATTGTCATTGTTTTTTTTGTGTAAAAGGGGCTGTACGAGTGGACGCTGCAAGTCTCCTGACCCTTATTGTCAACAGTCTGGAGTGACAACCATCGCAGCGGCAACGCAAACTCAATGTAATCGCGACAGCAGCTAACGTGGAGCCGGCGGTCCGTGCACTCGGCTCAAGCCTTAACGAGCACAAACTAGCCCGCAGGACGCCGTACTGTACATCCAGGAAGCACTGTGTGAATTCAGAGCAGCACCCCCTCGGTCAACACATGAATTATATATATTTTAGTCATGCTTTACTACAGTGAGTGATAAACATTGTGAGACAGACAAGCCTCCAGATAGTGAGATACATAAAGTGAAATTCATCCCCATGACGCCTTGGAACCCTTTGCTCTTCAGTAAATGGTTGTTCTTTCGTGTGATTCATCTTACATCCAGTTTCTCTCTTCCTCTCAGGCAGATCTGTGTCGCTGTGCAGAGGAGAGAAAACCTCGACGTACACGGCACCAGTAATGAGCTAAAGGTGAGTTCCCACGCTTTTCATTCCCCACGGTTTGTGTGAAAGTGTGATCACTCTGGGATCGAACCGGCGATCTCGCTCATCCCCTGCCGTGTGCAATCAAACCTCCTGCGATGGGCAGCGACGCATCGGGCTCCACTCGCCTGCTTAGCATTCTGTTTCAGCGACTCGCTGCCTTTCAGAGAGCGACGGAGCGACGGGTGAAAGCACACAGAGAGCTTTATCCCCAATTCTCCATTCCGCTTCTTTCGTTACATAATCGTGTGTGTGTGTGTTGTTTACTCTCTCTCTCTAATGATCTCCATCCTTCATGGTTAATAGAAAATTGTTTAGCTTGTATTGGCCTACAGCAGCGTGTTAAAGACGACTTGTAAAAATGCATATTTAATACGATCTTGAGTGCCTGAAAATGCGGCTTACAACGCGTTTGCCTCTTGGGCCTGTGTTCCCAGGCACCGTATCGCACACCTCACATCTCCCTACTAAGCATTTTCTTTTTTTTCTCTCCTCTCTTTTTTCATTTGCCTGAAAGAGTTGAATAGATTAAGGGCAGATCTAATCATTTCCGAACGTGCTTATCGGGGGCCGGCAGGCTGACGAGCCGATTTCAGAACACAATATTCTAATCCTTCAACTGAGAGCTGGAGAAAGACAAATAGGTGGAGAGACTGTGAGACAGCAGGTTGGACAGGAGCCACAGAAAATATGATCACCGTAGAATATTTGGGACTGAAAGTTGAACTGTTTTGTGTGGAAGTCAACAGCAGAGTTGATTCCATGAATACTTAAGGTGCACCAAAAAGTTAAATACTGATGAAATCCTTGAAAGGAGGGGAGCACAACTTGTGCTTGTATGCAAACAAATGTATATATACTTTATGTAACATGTACAGGACGAGATGAGATATAATAATCTTTTGTTAGTGCCACGTGGGGAATTTGCAGGATTAAAGCTGCAGAAAGAGCAACAACAAGAGAAATCAGTGGAGAACAAAATGTGCATAAAAAATAAATCATATAAACAATCATAGATATGACGGTATATTGCATGTCTGGTAGCCACATTGACGTGCTGGTATTCCTATAAATTAAAAATAATGAGGAAATCAGTTGCACTAAGTGCTGTAATTGTAACACAGATATTAAATTATGTATAGATATTTTAGGCTTAGATGTTGTCCTTTAAAAACTACTATCAGTGGCACATAAGCAAGGACTTACCCCCCCTCCCTTCTCCCCCACCCGTTTTTGCGAGGATTATTCCTTGGGCCTCCTATAGAAAATGTCCTCGTTGACTTCCATTGATTTTGCCTGGAACTTCCTGTGAGTCTTGGTTTCAAAAAGGGGTTTAGCGACGCGGCGTGCTAATGTTCAACCTTTTGACCTCCAAACCGGGGATCTGAGCAAACATCCCATAATAGGTGTGCGCGCGTATGTGTGCAAAAAGAGATAGAGACAGAACAGACGTTGTTATCATCTGGAGCCGTCTCAGGTCAACCCCCCCCCGCTTCTCTGCCTCGCTGTGTATGTGGCTGTATGTGCATCCATCAGTTATTTATATACCAGTGTCTTTCAGTTTCTCTCTCTCTCTCACACACACACACATACACACACACACACACACACACACACACACACACACACACACAGCAGTGAGATATCTGGTCAAGCGGGGGGGCGGGGGGAGGGGGGGGGGAGGGAGAGTGGGGGCAGCTTACAAATTGAGTTCCAGACTTCTCTACCTGAGCCAGAGGCTCGCGGCCGGTGGAAGTCATCTTATCTTTAGCTGCACACTCCGTTCCACCGTTGGGTCACGCTGCCGTCGCTAGCTGCGTGCTCTGCCTTCGTTTCTCCAAAATCCGGCATCCGGCACATTCAAAGCAACCCGTGTTCCAACTTGGCACGCGTTTAACTGCACGCGGCGAACGCAGTGCCGACGTCAGCATCGTTGCAGATTGAGTTTAGCAGCAGTGAAACGATTCCAAGAAGTCCTTTGAAACCGCAGTGGGCTTCTGCCAAAGGTTGGTACAGACAAACATCATGAAAGACGACTGAAAAAAGTTGTTTTTCTCATCTGCTAATGATATGATTTACTGTGTGTGTGGGAAGCTGAAGAAAGGGTCACGATTGCTCTTTTTGCCATTTGTGCCTCATCGCTAGTGCGAAGACGAGAATGGGGCAGCGGATGTGATTACAAAAGGTATTGATTCATAACTACGCCCTGATGGCCACTGAGGAGGGAGAATGAAAACACGGTTTCAACACGCAGAGCCTTGATGGCACATGAATGGATCCGTCAAAGATGTGAGCGGCCTTTGAATTAAAGACTTCTGCATATTGTCTCTTTATGAACTAGTTACACATGAGAACGTGTGAGCTGTCACCTGAACGGAGCATGCTGACACGCTTAGCAGGAAGCAGAAGGTGCAAAGCACAGAATGGACACAGCGCCGCCTTCCTTCTCCGGTCGTTAACTATCAGGCTCATTCATCTTTAAACTTGTGACACTGATGGGTGTCTGGGAGGAGAGATAAGGAGCAGGAATTAGGGAGGAGAAGATTCCTTCTC
Source organism: Apeltes quadracus (assembly GCA_021346845.1). Lineage (NCBI taxonomy): Eukaryota > Metazoa > Chordata > Actinopteri > Perciformes > Gasterosteidae > Apeltes > Apeltes quadracus. The sequence continues at coordinate 1,429,339 of CM037922.1, read as the reverse complement.
CAGGGATTTACACAAACAGTTTCAATGCCCTCTACCAGCATCGATTAGGCAGCCGTCTGAGAGCTAGATATAAAAAATAAAAAGAATACTGTGGAAAACCAAACATTTCCTGATTTTACAGCTTCAAAATAAAAGCATTGAAACAACTAAACACAAGGGGAAGTACTATTGGGATAAAACAGCAGCAAAAACGAACACGATCATGGGGCTTTTATTGTAGAAAAACAGTTTTGCAAACGCAACTCTGAACACAAAGCATCCCCAATCACTATGAGTTCAGGCCAGCCGCAGTGAGCCGTCAAATGTGGACACACATTTTCCATACCAGATATATACATATGGACACAGCTGAGCTCCTATGTGCACCAAACGCACAAAAGTCACAGGGAAAACAGTGACGTGCTGCCACGGCCAGTTGGAACCAAGAAGTAGTCCTTTAAAACACAGAAAGAAAAAAAACTCCTGAGCTTTTAGATTCAAGGTAAGCTGGAAGTTAACAAATGTACATGTAGTGGGTTCAAAAAACAAACCCAGTTGAAAAAAAATAAAACATTTGCTTGGTCATGATTGATCCGTTCATAAATCAATTAAAGATTTAGATTCTTTTTCCATTGCTGCATCCATCATCCGACAGCGTCTCCCTGGGACACCGGGAGGCGGGGCCTAGTGCTCGCGATCGATTGCGAAGCTGCAGCGCTGGAGAGTGATTGATCAGGGTTGCATTATTACCTGTCGATTGTCAGGCCACTTTAGAGTGACGAGATGGGCTTAAGCTCAAAATAATATGTCAAGAGGCCACATGGCAGGCGTCCATTGATGGAGCCTCGTCTGGAGGATCACTCAGCATTCAGCTTCAGCTAGCGTGTGAATGGCCGCAGAAATAATTTAAAAATTGCTGTCTCACTTCATCGTCCTAAATCGTCCTCGTGACAAATTCAACACCGGCAATACATTTAAACTCAAAACCGAATATCACTGGCCGTTTTTTTTATTTTGTGCCCTTTGCATCTTCAGACATTGGAGAATTCAAATGGCAGCCAAAAATATGAACTTCTATACCCAGGAATGTTGAAATGCCATAGCATTTAACAGTGTTTAATAACTTGATTGATTTAGTAAAACAACTTTTCGCTGGCTGCAGTGATTAGCTGCCGTCTCAAACTTTTCCTACTTCCTGCGGTCGCAGGAATGAAGATACCAGACGGAGTTTAGTTTGGCGAACACCCCGAGGCATTCAGGGACCTTGGGAAGCTCGTCTCTTCGTTCCGTTAACTTATAAAACAGGTGACGTGGTGAGGCCGCAATCAACAGAGCTCAGTGATGAGATCAGAGACTGTGTTTCATTTGGAAGCTTAAAAAGGGGGGGAAATGGACATTCACGATGGAAGAGAGAGTGGGGGGGCCGGATCACGCCAGAGGAGATATCCTCAGTGCTCTGATTGATCAACCAAGCCGACCGTCACCGATGTCAACTGGAGGCCATATAATAGTGACCCAATCGTCTTTAATTGTATTTCAAACATCGATAATAATGTGCGAGTGGAATGGTATGGATAGGATGTAAAATGTAATATTTAGGGGCTACTGACTGAACAAAACATCTTTTCCCTGCCTCCAAAACTATCTTAAAGTTTGTTTTTTATGAAATACAATAAATCAGTCAGAATAATCACTTTTGTCTCCTTTGAACGGTTCAGCAGTGGATTGTTCTCTCGCTCCTTTTTCTCACAGACTTTTAAAGATCAGATGAGACTTTTTTTTCCCCCCTGGTGCCTGCGTATTGGCCTGAGATGGATTTCTTCTGGATTCCGCTCTACTCTGCGTTGGCCTTTATCCGTGGCGCTGTGCTTCGAATTCAGATTCTCTGCTCCGTCTCAGGCGGCTCAGCTCTCTTCTGCTTTCCCGCCGCTGTCTTTACATTTCGCTCCGCTCCGAGTGCGCAAATCAAACGTTAATATCCAATAGGCATCATCACACAGCTCACAGCCCTGCCGAGTAGCATAAAAGGAAAAAGAGAGAATGAGCGGACGAATGTGTTTGCGCTGAGATTAGCATGCATCATAAACCCATAAAGCCTGCAAGGAATCAGAGGGATGGAGGGGTGGGGGGCGGGAAACGATTGGGATGAAGGGGGGGGGATTCAACAAGAGGAGGACATGGAATGAAGAGATGCAAAAGTGGATGCCGGTTAACAGACGGAAGAAGAAAAGAAAGTGAAGGGGGCAAAATCCGGAGGCAGCCGAGAGAACGTCAGAAAGCAGAGAGAGTGAAATCCACAGAGATACGGCGAGAAGAAACAAATGTAAGCCCCTGAGGATTAACGCTCTCATTTCTCTGTGGGACATAATGGGAGGGAGGGAGGGGGGGGGGGTTTCCACCTCCTATCCTCTCAGCGCTCCTTTGCTATCTCTCTCTGTTCCATATTCTAATATCTTTAGTCTCTATTCATCATGTTGGAGCAGACTCGCTGAAGCTTGAACACACACGGCTAACCTAGCTGGACACAAATCCCCCCCCTGTTGGTCTCTCCTGCACTCGGTCCCACGCCGCCTCGCAATTTCACTTCATCTCGGTCAACAGCGTCCGCTCTTTGTCACCTGGTCATTTTGCTCCATCGCAGAGGACTTTAAGTCATTTTCTTCTCCATCCGATGAACAGGCAGCGGCCCTCATCATTGTTGTGGCCGGTTTAACGAGCTGCGCTAATACCACAAATAGGCTTCCCGCTGATCGGCTAATAGCGCATTTGCTGCGAAGCAATTAACAGTTTTCACAGCCTGCGCGTGAAAATAAAACATAACGGCGGAATGAGGGGGCGAATTAATTAGCGCTGTGGTGTCATTTGAGACGTCAGCGTGGGTGGTTTTACAGGAGAAATCGTGTGGGGTGTGAAGGAGCAGACGGCCCTGTGTGTCCATTAAAACACTGATGCACACGTTAGACACGCGTTCTTTAACCTCTGACCTCCGGCCCTAGAGCCAGTGTTTGGTTTATCCCTTCTGGGCCACCGTAGTAGTTCTTCAGCTCATTCTGAGCTCATTCTGAGCTGAAGAACTACTTTTTGGTACCTACTGTGAAATAGATGAATCTTTCAGTGTAGCCAGGTGTGCTTTCTGTGCTTTCCAGTTTGTTTTAAGTTTTAAAAAACATTTAGCTCAGGTTGGTTCCTCAGGTCCTCCATGCGTGTGGACCACAGTGTAAAGTGGTATGCTCACACACTGCACACAAAATAAACAGTTTTTTAGGTTTTAAAGCCAATCTCGCTGCAGCAGCATCACAAGGAACTCCTCTCTCCCCTTTCCTCCACATCTTCCCTTCACTCCAGCTCTCCAAAAGCAGCAGGTCTGGTGTCACGTTCCGCATTTGTGTCCTCACTCATTCACCGGTACTGATATTCTGGAAATCCTTACTCACAGCGACCATACACACTTTATTGCAGAAGTATACAGCGTTTTTCTTTTCGTGGTTATGTGGCCTCTCTCCGTCTCTCTTCATCTCTGTGGTTGTACGTCCCTGCTCCCCGAGTCTTTAAGAATCCAAAGTATTTTATTTTTCCTTTAGCTTAAAATCAATTCCAGACGCCAGCGTTTCCTGCCTCCCTCCCTCTCTTTCTTTCCCTCCCATAGAGGCTATAGACCAAAACCACACACACACACACACACACACAAGAAATGCAGAATGAGCTACAAGCAAAGTCTCAGGTTTTGCTTTCTTTTCCAAACCCCCCCATTTCTGTGTCTCTTTTCTCATGATGGAGCGCCGTCCCTCCCCCTCGTGTTGCTCTAAGCGCGTCCCCCGTACAACCCCAGCCGTCCCTCAGACCTAAAAGGTGCGTTGACCGCGTCACGAACTCCCCGGCGAAGGAGAGCGAATGGCTCATTTGTTTGAGCTGTTTGTTTGAGTTGTTTTTTCCGTTCAAATTTTTGTTGCAAATGTCTCTGCCGGTAAATACAGTGTCACTCTGACGCTGTAATGCTAAGTTGTAGTTTCCTACAATTCAGACTGTGAATCCAGGAAAAGGAGAGGAAGCAAAAACAGGAAATGTGAACAACAGAAAAGGGACAAAAGGGTAATTACAGTGCCGCTTAATTAAGAACACCATTCAACACCACGTTATAAAAGATTCCCATTCAAGTGAATCCTGAGAAAGTCCTTTGCGCCAGGCATTTACACAACATTTCATTTCCAAACGCTTAATTCTAGCGCACGGCATTATGGAGATTGCTCGTCATAATTAATAGAGGACGTTGGAGTTTTGTCGTTCCAATTATCCGGAGCGAGGGGCATAGCAGTGACAGACTTAAAGTGAAGCGAGAGGGCATTCCCGCACAAGCAGACAGCCAATGAGAAGTGGTCTGCTTTCTAATTGGCCTCCAGCTTAACGGCGGCTCAATAACCCACCCCCGTTGTTTCACGGTCTATTTTGGCCGCTCATTTTGAGGAACAAAGAGAGCTGATTGGTTTGGTCATTAACTTGTTCTCAGCTTAGGGGATTTCCTCCCAAATTAAAAAAGGACGAATCAGGAGAAATAGTCACCCAGAAACATAGTTTAACCATTCAAAGACAATAACCACTTGCTCAAATAGTGGTTTTATATTGCAAATATATGAAATAATGAGGCAGCCGTCTTTATAGATTTATAGGACCGGGGGAGTGAACAAATACTAAAAGACGCGTTTGTCAAACAGTTTAAAAAAGAAAAAACATCTCTGTCTCATTAGTAGAAAGACTTGTTCAGATTATAGTTAATTCCCCCAAAAATGCATTGCGATTGATCATGGTAGAATTATTACCCGTCGTTCTTGTGATAATGAAAATGAGCAGAACAGAAATGTTCTAAAAAAATGTAGATTTTAACAACGATTCGATTTGTATCACGATTCGTGGTTGTCGATACGATTTAAGGACGATATTGGTTCATTTAGAACGATACGAAACGATTCAGTGACTTGAAATCGATTCAGTAACTTTTTAGCCAAAAATTCAACCAGTGTGACTGAAATAAGTTTCCTAGATTGCCGTGAAACCTGGAAGTTGAATCGGGGCTCGGGACGGCGGTGGTTACCTGCATACTGCGTGAGCACGTCACGGCTCAGTCCTTGACAGCCTTTATCATTAAAAGTCCATGTAGAGGAGTTCGTTTTGTTCCGAACTACTTTCTTGTTTGAACCCGGGGAGACGTGAATGACACGCTACATGCTACGCTCACTTGATTGCCCTGTGCTAAAATAAGACGCGGGTAGATTGCCGTTGTCCTTGTAATCCATACAATGGTCCATTTGTTTTCCATAAAGCACATTTATCCATAGACGTAACAACAAAGCGCCGCGCGCAAGCGGTCAAAAACCCTTTGCCCTTCCGGGTCAAACGTCCTGCCAACCGCACTCTGTTTGCCCCCTTTATAGTTGAGGTAAAGTTGCAAAGTGCGCCACCCAGTGTTAAACAAAATAAAATAGGAACCTGACAACAACGGCATTTGGCTCTTACAGTCCATATAGTCTGACGTGCTTAAATCCAATGGGTTATTTCCTAGTATTGATGCAGTCGATTTATTACATTTTAAAACGATGTTGGATCGATATATGTCGTCCATAAGGCCAACTCGCCGAGCACAGATTGATGTAGTTGGATCGGAGGAATATAAATCGATACATCGATGTAATAGATGGATTGTTACACCCCTATAAACGAGTAATTTATGTAATTAAACTACCGTACATGTTTGTATTTAAATGCTGTGAACAATAACACGCCATTGGACCATCTAGTTCTCCATTCTGCGAAAAGATACTAATGATGTTTGAGTGAAGTTGATTAGAGATAACGCATGAAAAACCTGCATGCGTGTGTGAAAACAGCAGAAGTGGGGTCTTGGTAATTAGCACTTGGATTTCACTAATGGCTCAACAGGAATCTGCAACCTCACATTCACTCACACATTCATAAGCACATAAGAAGCCCAAGCAGACCCACACATGGAGCAGGCCAGCTCTGCAGCGAGTTTGTTCCTGTGCATGTCGAGCTGCTAGCCGCTCATTAATACCTATTTTCACGAATGCTGAGAAAGCTTTGTAGCTCTTTCCTTGTAATCACTTCAACCCCCTCCCCCCATACACACAGACACACACACGGACCTATTAGTTCCTCTAATTGAAAGGCAATTAAGCCTCAGGTTTCGCGGTGTGAGCTAAACGCTGGGTGTCTGTTTTCAGCATTGCTCTGTTTTTTTTAACGCTTTTAACGGACCGCAAAGAGCCAGTCACCGAAAGGAGACACCCAAAGTGAACTTTAATACTCCCTCTCTCTGTCCATTTGTCCTCCCGTCTCTTTACATTTATTTAGTCTGTGTCCATCTGTCTTTTCAATTCCTCACTCTGTTGTACTTGGTTTTCCCACAAAAACTATTTCTTCAGCCTTTTTTATTTGGTATTTACATATATATTATATATTTTACCCCCAAACATAATATGCAGATATAAAGCATTTGCTTCCACCATGCAAATGGTAACAATGAGGATTGGATGGGGAAACTTCTGCTGTCTAAAATGTTTGTTGACAGCTGTTGGACGGACACGTTACGCCTCGTAGTCTTGCGTTGGTCGTCCTTCTGTCCTCCCTCATCCATTCTCTTGCTTATGTCATCTATCTTTCAGCTCTTTTTAAATCCCACCCTACAGAAAATGCTGCTTGAAGGAACCACAGGAAAAACACCTCACGGTCCACAGCTTTGCATCTACAACAGTTTGTCTGTGGGATTTGGATTTGGAGGGTAGGACGTAATTTCTACAGCATTTTAAACCTCACATGACCCCTTTTTTCTCATCCCGGCACAAACATCTGGTTCAAATAGTTTTCAGGGTTAGGAAAAGGTCTGGTGGCTGGAGGACCTTGTGTGTGTGTAATAGTTACAGCTTTATATTCACTGGCAACAGCCGATTGACTGCGTGTTTGTACGGTGTCCTTCGCTGCGTCTCTTCGGGCGTCATTTCAAACCCACACCGGTGGATTTGCTCTAAACGGCTCTGGCTGGGTAGATCAGGACGCAAATGACCTTCTAACCTCCTGCGACAAAGTAGGGTTGCATCACGCTTTCTTTCACACCGGTTCCGCTCGACACGTTTTCTCGAACGCGACCGCGTCGCACCAAGAACGGTGCTCCGCCCGCTTCGTGTCCCTTGCACTTTTTTTGTTTGAGAAAATAAATCGGAAATAAATAAAACCACATTCCAATTCTATTGTCTAAGGATTCTGACGAGTCAAATGTTTTTTTTGTTCTTTTAAATAGCTTAATTACTATGCTATTATATTGTCATTATGTTATCAGTGGCATAAAAGGATCTGAAAATTGCAATAATATCGCAATAAATAACGGCAGCCCTCTGCGGTACATACACAGTGACAAACAGCAGTAAGGTGCATCACATATATACACACATCATATATATAATCACCTTTATCGAATCAATCAACTTCATTACCACCGACCCCTAAAGAGAAAAGAGAATGAATGAAGTTTCAGGGAAGGAGGAGAGGAGGATTCCTGTCTATCCTCTGTAGTTTCTAGCCTTTATCCTGAAGGTATTTTAATGCAGCGGTTGAGAGATTAGGTTCACAAAGGAGACAGAACTGAGAGTGACGTGAAGACCAGACAGACACCAACGTAGACTACAAATGATAGAAAGCTAAGAGACTTGAAGTGATAAAAAGAGAGCCTTTGTTGTTGTGCAACGGTTCAAAAGTCTCCCCAAAAGCCGTTTTCACACATGCGCTGCCACCACGAAATCATCCAGACAATTCCCAGAGGAGCTGCATGTGCAAAGGCAAATGTCCAAATCAGTTGAACCACCGTCTTCACCCTGCCAGCCCCCTGGTACCAAGTCTGTTCAGTGTCGAGTGGAGCCCGTGAGTGGATAGAGCCAGACATTGTTCGGTGAATGTGGTGATGGAACTTCCATTATGAAGCTGGTGAAGAAAAATAGAAACATCCCAGCATGATGGAAGAGGGTCATTTACACAAGCTTCACGGATAAAAGGTCTAGCTGGGGAGACTTCTGTCTGCGAGGGCCAGCGCTCAAACTGACAAGAGACTCGATTGTTGATGACCTGATTAGGAAGCGGCAATGGAGCGCGGTCTAGCACAGGCGCCAGCTTCTTCTTCTGAGAGGAGATGTCCAGGAAGGGAGAATTCATCCGACACGGACCACTTCCTGTCGTGCGCTGCACGAGTAAAAAAGCAACTCCGAACATCCCCACATATAATTCTCTGGACATGGTCCGTAGTTCATCTGCAGGACCAGTCTTTGATGAGTCAACGGATTTAGTATACAATAGAAACGTTGCAGAGTTATGTCTCAAAAATGCAACCACACCACAGCCACGTCGGTTTAGCACCGCAACACTAAATTGGTATCTGCATTGCAAATTTTGAACGCTGTAAAGAGGCGGGCGGCGTCAATCACACGAGCCGCTCATTCGCCTCGGCTGGAGACAATACCAGTGAGAAAAAGCTCATCAGCCTGCTGGATCACACCTGTCCTGACCAATTCAATTAACCACTTGCATCTATCAAAGTCAAACTAACTGCCGACAACGCGGTCGGGTTTCAGAACGGAGCTTTTAAGTGAGGAAGAATAAAACCACCTTCCATCAAATGATGCCTCAAAAACAGAAGAAAAAGAAAAGCCTAGATGTGAAATGGCACTAGAACTAGAGACTAAGAAATGGTCTCCAGCCATCCGCCTTCCGTGGGGTATCCCGACGTGCCGGTGCTCTGCGCTTCGTTTCCGGAGATAATCACTGTAATTGCGGTTGGGCCGCTATTACAGCTCCTCCGAGTGAAGAGGCTTAGCGTGAGGCCGAGCGCCACGAAGAGAAGAAATGCATTCATCTTCTCCCCAGACACACATTATCTGTTAAAGAAGGCTGACTGTTTGGGTGTTGGTTTCTCACGGCTTTTTGGTTCGAAGGGAAGCAGGGCAAGAAGCACAGAGGAGATTATAGGGCCGATTCCAATTCCAAACGTCACGGTAACGGTACGTCAGAAAATGACTGATTCCACCAACGAAATCCACACATGTCACCATTTAACTCCGTCCTTCCTGTCACCTTACCTCTTACAGGAGTAGAAGTAGTGATATACACTATTGAAAGGCAATCAACCCTAAGGTTTCGCAGTGTGTGAGCTAAACGCTGGACGTCTGTTTTCCGCATTGTGTTTGGTAGAAAAACTCAACGGACTCAACGGACAACCCACGCATGCAAGTCATTAACACAGAGAGACATACTCAAATGTCATAGTTCATAAAGTAATGCAAGAATGTGGTTGGGTTGGTCAGTAAAGGAGAATATGTCGGCTCGCGCTGCACATTTCTAACCATTCTGACATTTGTGACATACACACACTACCCTCTAATGTTAGCCAATACATCACAGTTCAGTCAAACACTTGACTCATGTATTCACAGCCATTCACTCAGAGGCCCCAGAGGCACTCTCTCTCTCCCACACACACACACACACACACACACACACACACACACACACACACTATTCTAACGTGACTCTTGAGTCGTATTCAGACAGAGGAAGTGGTCTGGCCAAAGGTCTGCTCTGAGAGTCATTATCACCGTCTGTTTCTGGGTCACATTCTCTCTCCGTGGAGCTGTGCCTTAAAACAACACCAGATACAGAAACCACATTTGGATTCCCTCAACAACACTCTCCATTGAGTACAATGGAAGAAATTGCGACTGTTGAGATATTTATAGCATTTTGTCAAAAACAACAAAAGCAATTGCTTTTGTTTTTCTACTATAATTTGACAGCACTCGTCGTCATTACTGTTGTTGAGCCCTGAGACCAATAAGACAGGAACGGTTACAGGGTTTCAGGATATTGGTGAAGGCAATTTATTTCAGACTTGCAGTATCTTTTACTTGTTAAATAAAAACTGACGCTTAATTTCACTTTTGACAGTTTTGATAGTCTGCTAACAGATTGTGCGGAGCAGGTGTCAGTGCACACTGGGCTTTATAAGTGTTTTGGGGATTTTTCTCACGTTGTCTGTTCAAACGCACAAATGATTTGTACCGTTGAGACACCTTCCTGGAATACATGTGACAGATGTGTTGCTTTGTTTTGGTATTAGAAATTTACATTCCTCAACTCAAAGGGCTTCTGCTTTTCTTTTTTCTCTTTTATTTCTTTCTCTCCCTTCCCACATACGTCCCAAACAGCTTTTAGCCTCGTGCATACAGATATTAGACCCACACGCACATCAATCACAACACTGGAGGATAATTAGTCAGATGATGAGCTGGCGAGGGATTAACCGTCAACACTTCCTGGTTGGCTGCTCATGTGGTCAACAGGAGCCAATGAGCCCTGGGGGGATTTTCTCATTTACTGAGCTATTGAATATTAAATGCACCCATTTGCGTACACAACCCTTATTCACATGTTAAAGACGGAAAGAGCAGCGATTCAGAGTATAGAAAGGACTCTCACAGCTACAGCTAGAAAACCATTTGTCACCCCTGTAAAATGTGTTTGTCTGCGCCTCGCACTTATTCAAGAGGGGTTTGGAATGCTGTCGGCTGTGGTGCAAATGTTTTGTAGTCTACTTTGGCGGTGTTGGCATCGTGTGGCTCTTCATTGAGAGAAACTATGCAATGTAACATGTGGAATGCAACTGCAGGATCTTCAGCTGGTTACAGAGTTTGACCAGAGGTTTCTTAGAAATGCTCTGCGTGAGAATGATGCATCAATATAGTTGAATCACTGAGCCAGGAAATGAGACATCTGTGGGTCAATTGAGTGACTTCATTACCTTAATGAAGTGTAATCATGTACAGTCGAAAATTGCTGCAGCGTAACAGAATAACCATTTTGTCTGAACTATTATCATAACAAAGTAGCACGACATGGTTAAGACTGCTAGTTAAAGTTTGAGAGAGAAGTTTGGGCACACAAATGACTGACTTTGGAGTTCATGTCCCACGGACAACGGCCACAGGTTCCTCTTTACCACACACCATCATCTCAACAACGTAGTGTGGGTCATCTGAACCCCCTAACCTTTACCAAGGCGGATCTGTAAAAAACTCCCATGGGCTGGTTAATAAGAAACGGATCGAAAGAAGCAACCAAGTACCTGGTGGAGAAATGATGAATTGCTCAATCCGTTCGTTTATAACTCGCTCATATGCCAAGACACTTCATCAAAATGGCACTTTGGATAATTCATTGACCGTAATATGAAGTTTCTTGTAAAGAAAATGTGTTTTCTTGCTTCAGAGGTCAGGAGTCGTGCTGTGCAACAGATAGTCAAGATACTCAAATCTGCCTTTAATGACTTTCATACGTTACCGTGTTTGCTTGATTTTACTAAAGGGCGCTGAAAATAAAGCTAAAAAGCGACTTGGCGCTTCTCATGCGCTGCACCTCCCACACCGAATCAGCCAGTGTCTAATTGAATTAAAGCTAATGGATTTACAGACAGCATTGTCTGTGTAGTTAGCAGAATGTCCTAATCAACACAACAACTTTTTATGAAGTCAGATCTCCAACTGCAGCCAATTAACATTAGCCGTTAGACAGGAGTGATCAGCAAAATGTTGTTTCTCCAGTCAGTGGTGAATACATCACTTTTATTAAAAATTAATCTAGTAAATGCTTCATTTAACTATGTCAATTTGTTCCTTTACATTGCTCACAAGCATTTTCTCTCCCTTGTAGGCCCTGTGATCAGAGGAGATTGGAAGTTAACCAACCGTGAAAAGAGAAGAAAAAAGGCAATAACGGGAAAAGTTGGTGATGAGCATCCGCAATCGACAGGCCCCTTCCCGGCTGATGAATTAGTTCGTCAACAATTCATTCATTTCGGTAGCAGAAACAAGATATCGCATCAGTGGGAGCAGAGCTCCACTGGGAGGAACCACACAGCAGGGGACAGAGTGAAGCACGTGGTTGCTCGGGCAACATGGCGATGAAGCGGCGCGGCCTCGGGCCGCTAAGGGCCTTCCTGGTGTTGGTGGGGATTTCTGCGCTTTGTGGTGTCGCACTGGGAACCCGGAGAGGAAGCGCGTCCTTGGATCAGAGGGCCCACAGACACAGGCACCCAGGTAGGACAGAGGCAACCACGGCTCCAGGATTATTTGGCTTTCACGCATCTGTTGTACAGATTCTTCTCCGTCAATGCAGAGATGACAATGGTCGGTTCCTCGTGACCATGAGCCGCTTTGTACTTGAGTTATTATTGTTCAGGCAGGTTACTATCCAAGCTGTGAGGTAACTATATTCCTCCAGTGAACTAACATTAACTAATTAACATTAACATCGTCCTGTCAACAATGTCATCCTGTATTCTAAACATCTCCCAAGACAGTGTGTATTATTAGTCTTTGATGCATCTTGATTGCATTTGTGTGCTATTTACATTTTTTCTTCAATTATAGACTTAGTCTACAATTATTTTGTTCAATCAAGGTACCCTTCAGTCACAGATGTTCAAACATGGCAGCTAGCCACCGAGCACCTACACTGCTACAGAGGTGAAGTGGCTTGCTCAGAGACAAGAAATACTAAAACCGCCACAAGTAAAACCCAAAAGTTCTTTAATCTCATGACCCATAACTCCAAATATTTGGGGCTGTCAGCTTTAGTCGTTTAGTCGACTAATCGGTCCGATTGACATTCTCATTGGGCGACCAGTTGCCTTTTTTTTTTTTTTTTTTTTTACACCAATAAAGAAATTTTCATTGATTTATTCCTTGATATTTATTCCTTTATAAGCAGTTATATATTACTGTATTCTAAATATAATTAGCCTATGTTTTATCCCCAACTTTAAATGAAACTTTTTGTAACAGCGCCACAGTTTAGCGCAGAACACTCGGTAACCGCGGCAAAGAGCTTCCTCTCGCCGTCGGAGCCCGTTACGTCTACGTGCTTAAAAAAAACGCTTTAACGACCTCCCGCGTCAAGTCCGTTAGGGTCCGGCGGTTGGAGCTGATCCGAACGTCGACTCCTCCGGGTGAGTAATACGTCTGACCGGGGGGGGAAGCGGTTGACAAACCTCCGCGTATACTCGGAGGTCCGCACGGAGTGCCACGGGCCGTTTATTTAGTTTGCATGCATTTTTTTTAACTCGTGTCGTAGGCTACGGGCCGGTTAGGAATGTGGTTGGGGACCGCTGGTTTAGTCGACTAATCGTTGCGCAGGACAAGACTTTGGTCGACTAAGCATTTCTTTGGTTGACTACAGCCCTACAAATGTCCTCACACTATTTATTTAATCAATGGAAAATACAGTCAGAAAACCAGTTGTGCTGATGATGTCTTTAGTAAAAGCTGTTGCTCCTGTGCCTGTAGGTCACTTGTCGCTGCACCGACACAGGCAGAGGTCTGGGAAGGAGGGGCAGGTTCTCCACAGGTCCAAACGAGGATGGGTCTGGAATCAGTTCTTCGTTATTGAGGAGTACACTGGGCCTGACCCAGTTCTGGTCGGCAGGGTGAGTACATTAAAGCACAAGTAAATAAAATGCTCTTGGATCAGCCTTGAACATGATTAATAACTAAATAACAATTACTGTTTAACTTATAGCCTCATTACCTGACACATACACCACCATGGTGATGCCACAACAAATCAAACTCCCATACGTTTTAACCTGCTTCTCCCATTCGTCAAGAGGGAGAGTGAAAGACATTCAAGGTGAAGATGATTGGTGGTGCTCCTCCACAACAACAGCATCACTCAGTCCGCAAGGCGGCTTTCGTAACAAACCCAAATTATGTTTACAATGCGCCATATTTCATCCGATTAAGGCTTTGAAAGATGAACGAGACTTTAGTTGAACGCTGGGTAATTCTTCTATTTTTCGGGGTGACAACATTGTTTTAAATGTCTTTATTGGTGATTGCCTGTCATCCACTTGCCCGTCCTTCACTCTCTCAAAGTTTCACGTCATCTAAAGTCCAGATGTTGTCGGCACCACAGGCACACTTCCTTTGCATATGTCCCCGTTTATGTCTCACTTTCCTCCTCCCCCTATCTTACTTTAGCTCCACTCAGACGTCGACTCAGGCGTCGGCAACATCAAGTACATCCTGTCTGGCGAAGGTGCCGGGACGATCTTTGTCATTGACGACAAAACGGGCAACATCCACGCCACAAAGACCCTGGACCGCGAGGAGCAGGCCCAGTACACTTTGACGGCCCAGGCCGTGGACAGAGACACCAACAAGCCTCTGGAGCCTCCGTCAGAGTTCATAGTGAAAGTTCAAGACATCAACGACAATCCCCCCGAGTTTCTACACGGGCCCTACTACGCCAGAGTGCCTGAGATGTCCAATGTCGGTGAGTAGTAAAACAAGAAAGGGGGTTGGAACAGGAGGTAAAGCTCAGGTTCATGAAATCTAGATATTAAATTCTGTGCGACAAACATAAATCACTATCCCTGTAGCCTGTCCCCAGGAAGTGTGACGGAGATGTCCCGTAAAAAGGGTGTTTAGCACACGGTTCGTATGGGGCATCTCCTTAACGGATTGGAAATCCAAAGGCGGCGCTTCCGAAAAGGACATTGTGAACCATTTCTGTTGAGCTGAATGAACCCTGAGAAGTCTGGCAGGGAGGGAACTTGATTACACTTATATTCACCATGAATTTTGTATGGAGTTGGATTGCGACGCTCTCAGAGCGCAAACTGAAGACATTAAAACATTAAAACATTGTTTAAGTAAATGTGGAGATTGAGTTATTTAACATGAATTGACTTTTAGAAACATGAAGCAAGGGAAAACAATCTGTGTTTCAAGATTGGTCGGCTGGGCCGCCAACATAGCTGAGACCCATGAGGCGAGCACCAGGTCCAAAACTAGGACAAATATCAAAGTCAACACTTGACCTGCATGTGCTGCTGTTACTTACGTTGCCTATAGGAGGCCATGACACATGTCCATTTGGAGCTGATCTGCATCATTACTTGTCTTTGCTATTGTTGGCAGAGTTCCGTTTGTCACATTTTGGGGGGAAAAAAAACAGTAAAAATGGATTTACAGCCTGAAGTCGTTACCTGGTTTTGGAGATTGACTACTATATTTTTGGGATTATCCAGTAGGTTATAGAAAACGGTTTTCTAAATCCAGTGGTTTCAGAACTCTGTCATTGCATGCAGGAAATGCAATGTTTTACTTAAATCATGAAAATCACTCAAATTGGAGCGCAGTTTCCGTCAGATGATGAAAATAGGAGAAATTGTGCAGACCAGTCTCGTGGGAGCGGTTCCTCTGTCAGAGTCATCTCCTGATCTGTCCGTCACGTCTGTCCCGCAGGTACGTCAGTGGTCCAGGTGACCGCTACGGATGCCGATGACCCCACCTATGGCAACAGCGCCAGGCTGGTGTACAGCATCCTGCAGGGGCAGCCGTACTTCTCCGTGGAGCCTCAGACAGGTGAGCATGAGGAAAGAACCCAGCCCCAACAGAGAACAACATGATGTTCACTTAGTCCAGGACGTAGCCCATGTTTTTGCTAACATTAATAGAAGAAATTGGTTACAAGCAAAGAGGTCAGGGCAGAGGTGGAGCATTGATGGGTCAGCGGGGGTGAAAAAGAATATAACAGTGAGAGAGAGAGATAAATGGGCTTAGAGAAAGTCAGTTCGGGTGTGGTGGAGGCACAGAGAGATTTGGGCCTAGAATATCTGGCTAATCAAACCGGTGTTGGGTATTTGACTGGCTCAAATCCATAGCTCACATCTCCAATTGGTTTGGAGATTATCAGCTTTGCATGCTGCCACACACACACACACTCGGCATAATATGACAGTAGAAAGCTTCAACACTGCAGCTAGGCATGTCAGGGAAGACTGAGGGACGGAATGATGAATTAAACAGAACACAAAGATCACTGCGACCCGAGATGGAGAAAAGAATACGACTACACCCATGTTTAGTTGGGAGTTCTCCTTGAACGAGCAAAAAAATATTTAGAAATACGATGTACTTAATAGTGGTTATCATCGAAGTCCAAAAAGACTTTTTGAAATATCAAACAAAAAAATATTAGTTTTTCTGTTGTTTTATTAAGATTGATGTTTTTATTTAATTAGAGCATAGTTCTTCAGAATTTTTAAACACTGCATGTGGGGTGGGTCTTGATATAGTCATATTATTTTCTTTTGAAAAGATTCGTAAAAATAAAGATTATGCAGTCAATAAAAGGTACAATTATAAAAGTCATGAAGGGTCAATGTAGGTGGCAAAAAGTTAGGATAAAATACTTTGTTCAAAATCTATCTTCTGGCTATCTTCAAAAGCCAGTTTATTCATGATTAAAAACATGTTAGTAAGTGTTTGGTTTCCACCATTATAAATTATATTGGTACAGTACATTAAAAGGAGCCACAGCAAACTCAGTATAGCCGTCATTAAAAAGCCATGTTATTAAAAAAAAATATCAAACAATGTCATGATGGTAAAACTCCCTTCAGGTATCATCCGCACTGCCTTGCCCAACATGGACCGCGAAGCGCGCCAGGAGTACGACGTGGTCATCCAGGCCAAAGACATGGGCGGTCACATGGGGGGGCTGTCGGGAACCACCCAGGTCAAAATCACTCTCACGGACGTCAACGATAATCCGCCCAAGTTCCCGCAGAGTAAGTACAGACGCTTTAGGAGGTGTCTGCCGGCGCCTCCACCCACCACAGTTTCTTTTGCTCTGCTCTGCACATGCGTGAGATTCAAAGACAGCACTTCAATCTTTATAATAAATGATTTGTACAATAAAGAAGCACTCATAGAACAATGGAGAAACAAGCGTGTTGAGAAGAGTCTGTAATGATGGGTTCTCACGACAAAAACAATTCAAAAAGGAAAAAACAGTCATAGACTCATTATCAGTGATAAGTGTTCACAACGTGCCTCTTTGCGTTACTTCTAAATATCAGCATCGCTGGCAATTTACATCTGTGATACAAGACAGCATATCAAATAGCAATATGGTGAGGATGTCGCTACCTTAGCTATATAAAAAAAAGGGTGGAAGCAGTACAAACACCTGCAAGAAAGCCCTCCCAGATGGTGTGAATGAGGACAGTGATTATTTATTTAGTAGTTGGGCCGAGAGAGAGAAGGGGGGGAATAAATAAAAAAAAGCTGTTTGACAGTGTTCCATTCAAGCAGTTACATTTCTCCTTCCACTCAGTCCATCACAGACTTCCTCTCCCACTCACATCATTACCAGGAGGGAGAAATCCATCACGGCAGAAAAAACAAAGGCAAACAACCATTTGATCTTTGGTCTTCGTGCGGCCAACAGGACGGAGGCGGTTGTGTGGAATATGGTTGTTCTCTCAGCCTTGTTTAAACATGAGCGCTGCAGAACAAAGCACAAGGATGCAAGATTCTACTAGCCTGGGTTTTCCCAGGCTGCCTTGCGCACGCAATTTATTTCACGCTGCAAGACAGTCTGGAAATCATGGAGCAAATCTGCCCCTGAGATAGGGCACCAATCACAGAGCGGGGAGGGTGCAGCAAGACGATGACGTTGAATATGCGCTGGCAGGATCTTGTTAATTGCCCTGACTCCTGTGCGACTGTCACCCCTAACAACGCTAACATATCGGATAAACTCAGTGTTTTTTTCGATAAAAACTTGTCTGTAGAGTGGCCATATATACAAGGGGTCCCCAAACTACGGCCCGCCGGCAAACTTCTGCGGACTTTATGTGCCTGTATCCGCGGAGGTGCACGCAGCCGACCGCCGGCACCCCCCCTACCTCCTCCGCGTAGAACTTCTCGCTAGGAACAGGCGCACTTAATAAATGGCTCTGGGCATTTGTAAACCACGCCTCCAATACGAGGAAATGAACATGTGGTTTACCAGACCCAGTCTCATTTGAGAATGAGATCAGGGTATGACGTTAGCCAGGCTAGGATTCTACATCATTTATCTCCAATGTGTTGTAGGATTGCTTTTGCTGAACAATTTATTCTAATCAACCCCTAAAAAAGAACCATTTGTTTAGCATCAGAGCTAAATGAAAGACATTTATATGCAATTCTTATGTCAATAATTGTAAGTTTTTTTATGTATAAAATAATAGCTGTTAAGCTTGTTTTGAGAAAGACTTCTAGATGGTTCACATGTGGTTGAGTTAATATGTTTTCCTAAACTTAAAGGTCTCCGTTATGGAATTAAAACAAATATAAGGCATTATTACGGTCCACGGAGATTGTACCCATCAGCTACATTGACCAGGCACTTTGTTGACGTTTACGTCTTAACGTTGTCGGTTTGCGGAGATTCTCCTTGGATTTTACGTCTGCTTGAATACAAATTAGAAACCATAACAGCATCTTATTGCGGACTCAAACTAACTGGTGAAAGAACATTGGTTTAAGGGAGGAAACTTGACGGAAACCATTGGCTTCCTGCCTGAGGCAGGTATGCCAGGCGGCCTGTGTGTCCTCTCACAGCGTTTAACTCAGCTGCCAGGAGCCATTGAAGTTAAGCTTCTTAGGAAAAGCAAGAATGGAACGACGGGAGGAGAGGGGGAGTAAAAAGGAGGAAGGAGGGGGACGGATGAAATTAGCTCTTAGCCAGAACAGCCAAAGCCAAGGAGGAGGAGGGATGTACAAGAGGAAAGAGGAGGAGAGGTGAGGATGAAGGGGAAGCAGAGGGATTTGGGAAGGGTGACCTGGAAAAGAGGAAAAGGCAAATCGGAGAAAGGATAGAAAGGAAGGATTTGGGAAGAGGGTGGACAGCGATTTGGATTTGAGGTCCTGCGACTCTTCCACTGCTCATTAGGAGCTAAATGATCCCAAATGAATGGACGTCATGGCAAACATGCTAGTGGGGTAAAGCGATGACGAGGACAGGGTTTTACAGTTACAATGAGACCGATGAGGTGAAGTAGGGAGGGAGTACAGGACGGATGAGGGAGAAAACCGAAGACATATGGTCCTCTCGCTCCGAATCCACAAGCCAGGTGTCCGCTGCCTCAGACGCAGACTCGCCTGCCACCATCGGGGGTTTTAACATCCTCTGGGCCACACCGTGCAGATGGCATAGTTCATGTGAATGCCTCCCTGCCCTCCAACGCTGACCCCTGCCTCAGATAGTAAACACAGTGGCAGCCAGCCAGGAATTATCCAGAGACCCTAAAAGAGGTTTGAATACTAAAAGACGGAACAGACATGGGCCCCCAACCAGCCGAGTATGTTTAATACGCTCTACTTTTTCCTCCTCAGGTGTGTATTCCATGTCCGTATCCGAGGATAAAGTGCCTGGGGAGGAGGTGGGCCGCCTCAAGGCTAAAGACCCCGACCTTGGAGACAATGGGATGGTGTCCTACCGCTTAATAGACGGTGACGGACTAAGCATGTTTGAGCTGAGCACCGACTCGGAGACCAGAGAGGCTGTTATCAAACTGAAGAAGGTAAGGACATGAAGAGCAGCGACTCATTTGTCGATGTTTTTAGCCACAACCATAATTTGATAAGACAATGTCGTCAGCCAAGAGTTGTTTATTTTAGCGCTGTGTGGGTAAGGAGGAGCATCACGGCTGGTATGGACCTGTGTTTCCAGCTATGAATTCAAGTACAACATTTAGCCCCTTTTAGCTGTGTTTCTTCATCTACAACATATCTTGAAGGAAATATCCGTATTTCTAGCTGCTAAAGTTCATCCCCTTGTTGTTGTGTCCGTTTGAAGAAGAGAACCAAATCACACAATGAGCTGAAACTCAGTGTAAAGCTCCATAAACCACAGGCTCAGCAGATACCGTCCATCAGTGTCTGTAAGTTCATCAATACAGCTCAGTCAGTCAGATACTCAGCTATAGCTATAGTAGCTATTTTAACAGGGTTGGACCAAAAAGTAGAGGGTAGTCAAACCTGGGAAACAAAGTCAGGTTCCATTCGCGGCAATTTGTGTGCGGCAAATATCCGCACACAAAGCTCGGAATGTTAAAAGGCCTAGACATCCGGATTGTTTCTGTTAAAAGACAAGGTCAACAGCACTTTAGGCTGAAAGCGGCAGCCTCACCAGTGCGTCATCGTCCACTTTTTCAATTTGCCGGCACAGAAATGTAGTCGAGATGGCACTTTTTCTCCAGACAAAGCAGTTTAGTGTGGGATCCAGCCCTGCGTCACAAAGTCAATGCACAGACTCCTCTGTGATGCTGCCCATGCCGTCACTGATTTCCTGCTGCTGTTGAGCCAGCAAAAAATAATCGTTTCCGCCATTGTTCACCCAGAGATCCATGTCTGTATTCACCCAATATGGTATTTTGAATGCTGATGAAGATGGTACAAAGTGAGCGCCGCCTAGCTCGCCTAGGTTTTAGCCAGACACAAGAAAAGCACACTTTGCATCCAAATATATTACAGTACGTTCATCGGAGTGATTCTTTGTCCAGACAGCGATGATGTCACTGTAGAGGCCCTGGAGCAAGGCATTACCTAAGATGAGGAAAAAAACCGAGGTTAGAGTTGGCAGAACCCAGGTGCGATTTAGATAGAATGTTGGAAAAACGCATGCAAACCACACATCTAAACAATTCAGACAGACCCAACTAGAAGTTCACTAAATGTGCTGATGTGCAAAGCAGTACAGCCCAATCAAAAAAATGAGAGCAGCTGATTACACTCAAGTGGGGCACGGTGTGTGTGTGTGTGTGTGTGTGTGTGTGTGTGTGTGTGTGTGACTTGACTTGCGGAAAACTTTAAATTAAGTTCATGTGTGAACATCAACTCTGTATAACTAAAAGGACACAGGACCGTGGGTATCCTTGTAAAATCAGTCATCAGTCTGGTGCCACACACACACACCATGGCCGTCACATTGAATCGGCCCGATTGGGGTTCACAGTGTGGTAGCAAACCAGGCGACGCGTGGCCTGCTCGCTACAGCTGGGTTGACTTCACAGAGAGCCCCGGGATGATGTCATGAAGCCGGGCACGGCGGCGTCTTCGGGACTTCCCCAAAGCGCTGATGGTTCTTTAGAGCGCAGCGGATGAAATATTGTTCCATGACGGACGACAGGAGCCGTCACACAACATCCCTCGACATGGATCCACAAAGTGTGTGTGTGTGTGTGTGCATTGAGTCATGATTACTCTCGGGGGAAATTAACACCTTCAGCCCCCTCAAGGTACCTTACACAGTTAAAGCCACAATCACACTTTCAAATCAGCGTGTGGAGTAGCGCTCTCTCTCTCTCTCACATACACACAAGGATGCGCTTTAATCAGCTATTCTCTTTCAACTGTGTCCTGACGAAAGCAATCCACAGAATATTAAGGAGGCGAGTGTGCATGTGTGTGTTAGTGATAGAGGGGTGGGGTTATTGTGAATATTATTAACTCACACTGATACAAAGGGGGGAGAGAATTGTTGGTTCTACATAGTGCGAGACTGAGGGAGTGGAAGAGAGGGAGCGTGACAAAAAAGGAGAAAATGAAAGAACTGGGTCACATCTATCCGACGAGCATGGTACCCGTCATCAACACGCTAAACACGGACGGCAACGCCACTGAGCGAGCAGGGAACAATTCATCAAGGAGGAGACGTCCCTGCCTCGAGGAGCTCAGGAAAACTGATCAGAGGACAGAGCTGCTGCGAGTCACTTTACAGAGGCAATACCCGGCGACGTGGAAGATGTGGCCGCCATCTTTGAGGAAAACAACAATGTCGTGTTGATGGTGTTTGTTGTTTTTTTCGCCGGCGTTAGTCGACTTTGCCATCAGTACTTTTTAGAATGAGAAGAGAGGTTACCACATTCTGGCTGTGGACGGGTGACGTACACCTGTCTGGTGCCGAGCTGTCAATCCCCATAAGCCCCGCCCTAAAGCATAATCTGCTCTGATTTGAGTCTAAATGGACCACTATCTTGTCAATGAACATCCTGCTGTGTTGGAAAATACTTTAAAACTAGAGAATTAGACCATGAAATCAGGTTTACAATGTTTACTGAGCGAGTAAATCAAGATGAGTCTGATAATTGCGCATTTTTACAACAAAAGGAGTCGCACCTTAAGAAACTGCTACCAGTAAGAAAAAACAACGTTTAAGACAGTTCAGCATCGGCTTCACTCTTCAGAAGCCGAGTTGGACTGGTAAATCTACAACACTTCACACAGGGCTTATGAGCCCACTCGGCTTCCACTGGGGTTTCATTAAGCGATGGAAAGATGAAAAGACTAAGCCTGCTCCTGGGACTTTGCCAGTTTAACATCAGTCACAGTGGCTGAAGAAAAAAAAAAAAATTGCGGAGGGGACCAAAGTGGTTATTATCTGGGTTCATAATACGCCAATGACACCTATAAGAGTGTGTGATTAAGGCTACAACGGAGCGGCGGATGAGCAGCCAAGTGCTGCTGGCAACGCACAAGCCCGCCTGATCATGGCGTAGCGCCTCCCTTTGGTATTATGAATTACATACAATGACTGCCAACACATTTGTTGACTTTTCCCCGCGAGCATTCGCCGCATAAGAATAGAAGTGAGGAGACAGGAAGGTGCATAGACGCAGGCCCCAGAGAAAGGTGACGTGGGGACTCATGCCGCATACCTCAAAGAACACACTCACATCAATATATTAAAGCCATTAGAACTCAATGGCTTTTCTCCCAGTACGCAGTAATTGAATTGGAGCTTGGTTCGAAGCGAGTGAATTCAATCTCAGGGTCTTACGTTGGCCTATCTGTGATAGAGAACCCACAGCAGAGACTTTTAATGATAACCTATTATCAATTGCCCCACCATGATAATAAACAGCTTAAGAAATATAAAACTACTCTGAAAAATAAATGGAGTTTAGAAATTCATCCCCCACCTCCCCAACAATCATGTTGTTTCCCAGACACAACCTCCTCCGGCCTCATTAAAAATACTTTTACTTTTTTCATTAGTAGAAACAACCAAATATTTTAGTTTGGTCCAAAACCACCAATGTCATAAGAGATCATATAGCAGCACATGCATTCAGGTCACTATGTTGGTCTGTAGCAGCAGTGGTATTCTGCAGACCGCTACTTCGATGATGCGATAGTGTGACCGTTTTCATTCATGCAGCAACAGCTCCCCCTACCAGAGGACAGTGGTATTGCTCTGGCCACTCATTCAATTGTCCGACTCATTGCTGTGTCAGTTCTGTTCCGCAAGACAACAACAAGCAGACTGCTTTTAAAAACGCTGCTTTTCCGAACGGACTTTGGATCGATCAGGAGCCGATCAGACGACTTTGCACAAAGATGGCGCACGCTGTGAGCTTGTGTTTGATGAAAGAGCAGTGCGCTTTGCTTCTGGATAAACTGATTAAATGACTCGTCTCCTTCTCTTCCTCTCGTTCTCCCTCAGCATGTGGACTTTGAGACTAAAAGGTCGTACACTTTGAAGGTGGAGGGATCCAACCCGTATATTGACCCCCAATACCTTGCATGGGGGCCTTATAAGGACGAAGCAACCATAAAGGTACACGTGTGTAATAAAACAAACATATTTCATTGTGTGATGTGGGTTGATTGCCTGTTGTATCTTCTAACTGTGTTTGTCTGCAGATATCAGTGGAGGATGCAGATGAGCCTCCTGTGTTTGTAGCTCCCAGCTACACTTTTGAGGTGGAGGAGAATGCGCCTGAAGGAACGCCGGTGGGACGAGTCCACGCCAAAGACACGGATGTGGCCAACAATCCCGTCAGGTAAAGAGGAAACACACAAACATGCGCACAAGACACACTCACCGCATCATGCTCCCTGCAGTGGCGGAATTTCAATTTTTCAAAACAGTGTATATTGGAAAATTGCCCAAAAAAAATAAACAATTGCAATAGATTCCTTCTGCTGGAGCGAACAAATGATGAGTTGAAGAAACACATTTCTATGCAGAAGACAAAGATAAGACGTTTCAACATAACAGCTACGCAGAATAGGATTCTAAAATCAGAGGCAGTCCCATTTTAAAAAACAATAAGCTATGGAGCTAGTACTTTATTTACTTATCTCCTCCACAGCTGCTATCTTCTTATGAATACCATCCCGATGTGTAACAGCGCCACAACGTGTGTGTGTCAACCCCCCCCCGTGTAGGTACATGATCCCCCTGTACACAGACATAGAGCAGTTCTTCAGAGTCAACCCGGAAGACGGCATGATCACCACCACGAGGCCGCTGGACCGAGAGGCACAGAACTGGCACAACATCTCTGTGTCGGCCACAGAGATAGGTAGGAACGCACACACACAGCCGCCCGGAGATGCACACGTCCTTCAGGGACATCCGAAGGACGTGTTGGCTCGGAGGTGAGGTGGCTGCTGGAGTGACTGTGCTGATCTACTGATACGTTCAGTCATTTCAGAGGAGCAGTTAGTGAGATCTGTATGCGACCTTGGCTGGTCTCTGCAACGGAAACGCTGAACCGAGTATGTATCCGCTTTAAGATGGAGGCAAAATGAAAGATGGACCAAATCAAAAAGGCTGCGCATTTGCTGCCATCCGCAGCCCAACCTGTCATTCTGTGGTGCCGAGGAAACTGCATGACATCCTATGTGTACAACGTTCAAGTAGATTCAAGCTGCTGCCCTTAATTTTTCTTTCCCCCCCCTCCGGCTAAGACTAAAGTTAGCAATTTTTTTTTTTGCAGGCAATGTCAGGGAAGAACTGCTTAAAACCTTGGGAAACAAATTCTATATTCAGATTCATCCAGGAGGGATTAGCTTTCTGCAGATTACTTTAGTCAATGGGAGGTATAGCAGGTAACTGTTGCATTGTGTAAAAAGTTTGCCTACATGCCGTCACGTGTCATCTTCACGTAGTCAGAAACAGATCAGCTGGCTTTTGAGTGATTGTCCCGCTTGTGGCGAAAGACTTTAGGGCTTAAACCTCTGACACAGTTCTGTGATGTGGATGCATGTTCTTTTCTCCCGAGTATCCACATTACTGTGACGCTTTCCAAGTGAAATGAAAAACCAAAGTTGAGGCACAGCCTGGATGCTTTTCCATGGCCACCACAAGCATCGCGGGGCGAATAGAGGGAAACGCCAGTCGACTCAGAGGCCCTCCGGCGCTCTCCCCCCCAAACCCCCTTCGGGCTCTGACCCCACCATTTGTTTTGTTTTTTAAACGTCTCCAGCCAGCGAGCCACAGAGGCCCGCCCTGGTATTCTGTGGTCGGGGTGGAGCTACCAGAGCGCCGCGTGGTTTCCCTGTGGCGTGCTAGACGCCAGACGGCCAGATGGAAACGGGCTCGCCGCCCACAAAACGAGGACCCTTGCAAACCGCTAAGAGGCCCTGCAAGGCTAAATAAATGCCTGGTAATGACAGGGGAGAGGGGAAAGTCGGAGCGACTAGAATGACAAATATAAGAGGCAGCACAGCGTTGAAACAGTTTTCTTTTCTTTCTTTGCTAATAATCTGGATGAATCAGGAATATTTTGACTGTTTTTGAGCATTCACACGTTATCATGGCTACTACATGTTAATGTTTTATCTTGTAAAACTTAAAGCAACAGTTGAGTGGCCATCTCTGCTGGAAGATATTCACAGCTGGCTTTGTGTTCGGCCATTGTGCACATGGATCACAATGCCGAAGAATACTGATGGCTTTGCCTTAATTGTGTGTGTGTGTGTGTGTGTGTGTGTGTGTGTGTGTGTGTGTGTGTGTGTGTGTGTGTGTGTGTGTGTGTGTGTGTGTGTGTGTGTGTGTGTGTGTGTGTGTGTGTGTGTGTGTGTGTGTGTGTGTGTGTGTGTGTTGCGTACAGGAGGCCACCACCAGGACACCAAAGTGCGCGTTGACATCAAAGTGAAAGACGTAAATGACAACCCTCCGGAGTTTGCCACCAACAACGAAGTCCTCATGTGTGAGACGGTGGTGCCGGGGAAGGTACGTACGCCAGTGTGTGTTCCTCAAAATAGACACACATACACACGATTGCGCATCGCTGTCTGTTCTTTTCTGACCGACGTGTCTCTGCGTGTCGGCGTCAGGTTATTGAAACAGTCAGCGCGGTGGACAAGGACGAGATGGCTCACAGGCAACACTTCACCTACAGCCTCGCTCCAGAGGTCGCACACAACCACAACTTCTCCCTCAAAGACAACAGAGGTGGGGCCACGTTATTCATCGGAGTGCTTTCTTTACCTATCTGACCCTTTTTAGAGCTTACAGTTCCTTCATCTGCCGTCTCCCCCCCATCCCCTTTTCACTCAGATTAGTTCAAAGCATAACCAGATGGAGGCTTACACTACCTTGTAGTGAGCAGCAGGTGCTCTGAATCTCTCACACTCACACACAGACACACACGTTGTGCGGGCTGTATTAATTGCAGTGGGGTCTCGGTCCGTCTGTACAAATATCTTAGGGGGCCACATGATTTAATTAAGTTTTGTTCGTGCTGGGAGAGAGAGCGAGAGACAGAGAAATAAATGGAGAAGCGGGTTTTAGGACACACAGAAGACTATTAATGGAGACGAGGTGGTGGGAGACTAAAGAGAAGATTATACGTAGAAAGAGATTACCACCTTATGGACCTATTAGGAGAGAGTTTATAAGTACAACTGACCAAAAATGACTTTTTCTAAAGTAATAATGATGACTTTTTTTTTCCCTGTGCAAGCGGTATTTCCGTTGTCATGAAGCAAATGTTGTTACGCTTTGTGAGAATCACAAAGGTCTCACTTCCCTCGTGCAACTGTTACGACTTGTATAATTTTGTCTTGAATAGATCAATATTGTTACCATCTACAGTAAACCTTACAGAGAATTACATGTACTGCAGTGCTGTGGTAGGGAGGTACAACCATCATTTCCCTCAGTAGGAAACCATTAAGCTGTTCCAGAACTGTGTGTGTAGATTTGTGTAATTGTGTTCGCTTTACTAAATGACAGGAGACGGAAAGTGAGATTTCAGTAAAACCACCAGGAGCTCCGACTTCTTTTGGTAAATAGAAAGCCAGGGAGATAAAACTGCAGGAAGTTCCCGATGTAAAAGTGATAACAGCTTTTAGCTTTAAAGACCAGGCTCCAGTGAAGGTTAAAGTTTGAGGGGAAGAATTATATGGTGAAAGTTTGTCCAAAAGGGTTTATTTAATACTTCAAAATGTCTCCTCATGCAGCAATTTTGAGGCGCCTTACTTGCATTGCTCCGTGTTCAATGCGCTCTGTTTGTTTTCATACATTATACTTCTATTACTTTGTAATTTACTTATTAGGATTTATTTATGATATGATGCTACAATATGATTATGATGACCCTATGATAAATGTTAAAAGGCAATTTCAGCTCCTGAAAGAAACTCATGTCAGAATAAACCTTTTCCTATACTTTCTAAAATGACTTCCGGCTCTGACGCTTCTCTCCCTTCACCCACAACTCTGCTGCAGACAGCACGGCCAGCGTCTACGTGCTGCGGAAAGGATTCAGCCGTCTGACCCAGGACGTCTACTTCCTCCCCATCAAGATAAATGACAACGGCGTCCCGGCGATGACCAGCACCAACACACTGACCATCCGGGTGTGTTCCTGCGACAGCAGAGACACCATCCTCTCCTGCAACGTGGAGCCCCACGTGCTGCGCGCAGGCCTCAGCACCGGGGCGCTGATAGCCATCCTGGCGTGCATCGTCATTCTGCTCGGTAGGGACAAGAATCTGATATCTGCTGGCTTGGGAAAACCTTGAAGGGCTGCTCATGCATTTACAGAAGGAGTCTGTTAATAACATTAAGAAAAACCTGCCGCGTGCTTTATTAATCAGAAACCACTGCGTTCAGCTGTTACGGCAAATTCTTGTCATGTTTGTCTCAGATGAATCGAACATGATTCCCAAAGCAAAAGGATTAGGGGAGGAGACACATCTGTCACAGTTTTAAGCTTTGTGTGTTTGTCGCACATAATGAAAAATTAAGTTTTGAAAAATTAAGTTTTTGTTATTGCCGCCGGAAGGTTTAAGGGTAGAGAGTACACGTCTTTATAGTAGATGCTGGATATTTACTTATAAAGTGGGGACTGAGTAGTGGGGACTGAAAACCAGCTTGGATGACGTCCATAATGGAACTGATGAAATCTCATTGTTACCCAAACTATCGTACTCCACAGCTGGGATCCCTTTACATGTCCGACATGTTGACAATTAAAATAGTATGTGTGTGTGTGTGTGTGTGTAGCAAAACAGTATTGATATTAAACGATCCGAGGTCTAATTAGAATACCTCCCACTGTGCACACTAATTATCTGATCCTGGCTTTTCCTCCTTTCCTCACCGAGAGCGCGTGAGGACTAATGTCATTTTTGTGTTTTCCCTCCGGCAGCGATCGTGGTGTTGTTTGTTGCGCTGAGGCGTCAGAAGAAGGAACCCCTCATTGTATTTGAGGAGGAGGACATCAGGGAGAACATCATCACGTACGATGACGAAGGAGGCGGGGAGGAGGACACGGAGGCCTTCGACATCGCCACGCTTCAGGTATGGAACAGGGGCGAAGCAGAATGAGAGTATCTCTTCTGTTGCAGTCCGAGGCAGCGATGGCTTTGTTATTCACCGATGTGTGGACATGAGGCACCTCATTTTCCAACACAAATCTTCTTTGGCTCTTGCTCATTCTTTGTTAACTTTTCTCTCGCTCTCATTGTTCAGAACCCAGATGGCGCCAACGGCTTCCTGCCAAGAAAGGACATCAAACCAGAGCTACAGTTTTCCATCAGGCCCGGCCCCGCCGCAGCTAACAGCGTCGACGTCGACGACTTCATCAAGACTCGGATCGCCGAGGCCGACAGCGACCCGACGGCCCCCCCTTACGACTCCATTCAGATCTACGGATATGAAGGGCGGGGGTCGTTGGCCGGGTCGCTGAGTTCCCTCGAGTCCGTCACAACGGAGTCCGACTTGGATTATGACTACCTGCAGAGCTGGGGGCCGAGGTTTAAGAAGTTGGCGGATCTGTACGGGACCAAAGACTGCTTCGTGAACGATGGCGATGACGAAGACGACTCTTAACAGTGGTCTTACAGAGTGGACGCCCAGCCCCCCCCCCCCCCCGCCAATTTCTGATTTACTGATTCCATGAACTACCCGAATGTTTCAAACTACCCAACCCGCCCCCCCGCTCCGTCCATGCCGGTGAGGCGAACAGCTCCTCCCTGCTCGTCCAGGGCGATTTGCTGATGAACACGAGGCTCTTGGACTCTGCTTCCAGTTCCTCCCCCCCAAATCTCTCGTTCTCTACCATCTCCCGTTCTCTTTCTACAGACCTGAGCTTTGGAGGCTGGAAGATCCGTTAGGTCACCAGTTTGAAAGTACATTTTTGGGAACAAAAACTTTGCCGTGTGATCCAAATGACTTGCTTAGAGCTAAATGTTTAGTTTTTGGGGTTCTATGTACTTTTGTGGACTGGATTCACGTACTCCTGCATAGCTGGGGTTAACAGATTCCTATGTGTGGGGTGGGAGGGAGGGCAGTATTCCCCTCAGCTTCTCTCTCTTTGTGGTGCATGTAGGAGATGCAAGCTAATTAAAAGAGGTTAGTGTGGGATCCATCAACGGAATAAGAAGGTAATGAAGAAGAACAGTTGCCCTAAATGATTTTTCAAATGCCGTCGTTGTGTGTGCAGAATTCGGCAGGTACTGTGGTTCAGATAGCGTGACAGACTCTGGATTGTTGATACTTTGAAGACGCTCACAGCATCTTTACAGTATGGTGGCCTTATAATAAAAAATAAAAAAAACAACTCCAGAGGTGATCATTACAAAAGATAGAGACCGCTGACTTCAGTAGCTACACGTAGACAGGACAGAGTACCTGTGACAAAGACACGCTTTCTTTTGAGTGTTCCAAAAACACGACAGATCAAACATTGATTCAATGAAGAAAAAAAACCCCACTGTAGCCGATTTTCTGTTTCCAGTCTTCAGAGGAGCATGACGTGAAGCGAAACGCTGACGTACACGCTTCTTTCCCCTTTCCTCCCCCCCCCCCCCCATCAACAATCACCGCCCACAACGCGTCCACCAATGAATGATCACTTCCTCACCCAGAGGCCACCAATGAAGGTCAATCACAATGAGAAAATGAAAAATAACCTGTGAGCTCTAAAAATCGCCTTAAAAACTTCCTGCAACGCAGCGCATTCTCCTTTTTTCTTTTCTCCTTTTTTGTCTAAAAGCAAACTATTGTCCATGTTAGGTAAGTACAGAGCGATGTGCGCATCACTTTGAGGCTCCAGCACCCTGGAAACAGGAGGTGCGGCTTGTGGCCGGCACGGTGCACGTAGGTCAGCTGAAATGTGCACATCGTTTCCCCACAGCACCAGCTATGTTGGCAGCGGCGCCTGTTGTATCAACACGCGCTGCTGTTTGAGCATGGAACGTGCACACGGGAAAACAACAGATACACACACAAGAAGCAGAAACCACAACATCCTTTTTAAAGCGTGTGGCTTCTTATACAATCTCTTTTTTAATGTTATTATATTATGATTATTATTGTTGCTTTTTTATTATTATTATTATTATTATCAGCATTATTATGACAATAATTGTTCCTTTTTTAGCTGCAGCTACACAGGAACAATTCATGTTCAGCTTTGTGCTAACTTTACCTTCTTATGGGGGTCCGAATATGGAGGGGCTACATTTGGTTTCCATTTCTGGACAGCGATAAGAGCTTTAAAGTTAAAGTTAGACATCAGCTCTGGTTTGTGCCTGAGTGAATACAAGCTCTCTCATTTCCTATTTCTTTCATTTATGGTTTTCATTATTTGGGCGTTACTTGGTTCTTTCTCGCTGTTCAAGAGGAAAACTAGAAATCTGTTCGTTGGAGCAAAAGAACGCCTCGTTTTTATTCTGTCAAGTTTTATGGTACCGATTTGTACAATTTTAAAAGTTCTTATTTTAGTATACATGCAGAATATTCCAGTATTACAACAGAAACATGTTAAGAAGATACGATTAAAAAAATGTTACAGCATCACACTTATATTTTCGGAACATTGTAATGTTGCTTTACTATGTGCTTCAATCTCCGAAGCAAAAAAAAAAAGAAGAAAAAAAACTTTGAAATAAATGCTCTTTTTATAAAATGATATTGACTCGTGTGGGGTGAAACTTTGTTTAGCTTACATTTATTTTAAAATGCTTTCTTCCTGGGATTCGTGCATATTAGTAATGTCACGTTGAGAATGTCAATTGGTAATCTGTTGTCTGACATGTTAGGGATTTGGGCCTATGGGTGCACCCACAGCCAATAAAATGGATCCCCTCCATACAGACTGTATCTAGACGGCTACGTCATGAAGGACGAAGCCCTTCATGACGTCACTCATTGGTTTGTGTTCTGCCGTCGGCATGTTAGAGTTGGGCCATTGCTCACTTTTACCTTTATGTTACCACATGTAACCCGTCTCATGTCACGCCCCCCGATGGGCACTAGAGAGAATGCAGGTGGAGCATTGGACTCCCTTTGGACTTTACGGGGCAGAAGTGGAGGTTGTTCGTCTGATTTTCCCTGACAGAAAGACACCCATGTCAGTTTCGCCATCCCCTTCGTTTTTGGAAGAAATAAGTTTTTCTTTTTAACTTCAACGAAACCACCTTTGAAACCCCATATCGGTTTCCCTTTGCATCCCATCAAAAAGAAACGTCATGTGAGAATTGCGGGAATTCAGAGTATACAAACACACATACACACAGATTTCATTCAGTCACTCCTCGGGGAGCAACACAGAGAAAGGTCAGGCTGCCCTTTGGAGGCACAACAAAAGCCTGGTGGAGAAAGACGGCAGGAGGGCACAAAGGAGGAGGTGAAAGGAACAAGGGAATATAGAACAAAGTGAGAGGACAGATGCAATAAAACGATACCTTAAATCAGGCTGCAGTTTGGTCCAGATATTTTACTATATTGTCGTGGTGAGAATATGAACTATGTAAGACTGATCTCTATGACCAAGCCTGAAATAAAGCATTGTGGGCTCTTAGAACTCGGAATGAAATAACAAATAGTATCATTATCAATATGTGGGCTGATGTTTTGATTGAATCTTCCCAGAAAAACATGCACTAGCCTTTACCGTTAGTTGTGTCTGAGGTGGGAGACAAAGAGTTCTCATGTTGTGGACTCATGCCTATGAGAACACAGCGGTGATATCCAGCATGGTTCAATAATCCCATTTATCCGACACAGCTTTATTCTGTGGCTCTCTGCACTCCCAGAACGGAACTTGGAAACATGGAAAGATGAAAGACACAAGTTTTATAATCTAGTTGATTCTCGCCGTAAACATCTAAGATGGGCAGTTTGGATGAAAAACAGAAAAGGTGGAGAGAGAAGGGGACATGTGATCGCTGCCCCACTGGGAATGGGGGCTGTGGAGGTAGTAGGGGGCGGAGAGGTCTTTCTCCCTGTGTCCCACTGGGAGGAAGACAGAAGGAGATCAAAGGAGAATCAATAGCACAAAAAAAGGGACGAGGTCAAACGCTGTGTGTGCCAGCGACAGGCGAGAGAGGGAGGGAGAGTAAAGAGTCTGTTGGGGAGAAGGCGAGGATTCGAGAGGCAGAGGACAAAGCAAGGAGGAAGAAGAGGATGGAGGTGAACTATTGCACCTGTTTATGCACACTGAGCACCTCCAGCTGGGAGACGGAGGGACAGATGCAGGGACAAGGACGATGGCTGTTGAGACGGTTTCCAGCGCTGCGCTAACGGGCCCCATGTGATGGAATTGGAGTGTGTTATCAGAGCAAACAGTCAGCAGCAGCAGCAGCATCTGGTTATTATACTTAAATTGTGTGGGATATCTGTGTTTTTCGTAAGAATACCAATCGGCCCGTTTCCTTATTCTTTTGCAGTGTGTTTGTCGTTCAAACAAAATCAACAAGAGAAATGAATTTCATGTGCAAACAAATAATTTATTTCGGAGTAAAACCAAAAGGCAAAGCTCGGCAATAAGTACATTTTGTCATGATTGATGATTTAGTTTGATTTTACACTTTGTTTTGGTTAACTGCAGGTAGTTCATAATAAATGCAAAAGTTCTGCCCACACCCTCGCCCAATATTAATCAGGCGGCATGTGCGAATAAAAAAAACCTGTCTTGAGATAAAACAATAAAAGCAGTTTTTTGTGAGACATCCCACAAACTGTTGAATAGGGTTCAACAGTTCAGCTTTGTTTTCATGCAGCGGCGAGAAAAAGCACGACTCAGCAGAAAAAAGTGGTACTTTTCTTCCTTAAAGCTTTCTGGAGGCCTTAGATGAGCAGCGGGATCTTTAGTAGGGAGCGAGGACACAAACAGAAGACTTGTACTACAAAGAGTCACTCTTTATGTATTGATTAAACAAAGCGGCCATGGCACCTGTGCTAGTGTTGTGTTACAGTATCTCTCCCTCCCCTGCTTTCTCTCTTTCGCTCTCATCCAGTCGTCTCTGGACCTCTCTCGCTGTTTATTTTCCACCCGACTCACACCTTTCCTTCTCAGCGTTTTCTTCTTCCTCTTCCTCCTCCTCCTCCTCCTCCTCCTCCTCCTCCGTCCCTCGCCCTCTCGCTCCTCACTCTACCCGTTAAGATGATTACAGTTCATTCTGTGTCAGTGTGTAGGGGGATCCCGGGCTGGCTGAAACCTGATTAGTTTTTAATCACAAAGTGGCACTCGAGTAAACAGGGAAATATTCCCGCTGTCACTCCGGAGAGGAGAGACGTGCGTTTAACTGTGAAATAGTTTGTGTACAAGCTGGATGGATGTCCTTGGGTAGTGCAACAAACAGACAGACAGGAAGTTAATTAACCAGCCAGGCAGCCAGTCAGTAATGCAGTTATTCATTCCGTCTGCCCGTGCGTCTGAGAGTCGGGGAGGGCCGGGGGGGTGCACGCATGAGATGCACGAGGAATGCGTTTCTGGATCAGCGCCATGTCCTCGAATGAACAGCCATCAGGAGGACGAAGCCGTCAGTCAGCCACTGCCTGAACCGGAGGAATGGAGTTAGTTATTCCAGCTGCGGGCCGGTGGGTTTTACATCCTTTGTGCGTCTGTCAGTCATTGGGGTTGGTGGTTGGACTGGTCCGTCAGCGACACCATCAATCAGAGATGGGAGAGCGTGGGAGACGCACTTATACAGTCAACATATACAGTGAAACCAAAGGTGACTTTAACCAGATGTGTTTGGACCTGTGGGTGTGGCCTAATGTTTATTCCTATTATTTCAAAAATAGGAGCATAAGAAGCATCTTAAGTGACATTTTCTTCAGTTCTTGGAAGATACTGATTTATGAACCAAAATAATGTACCATTCACGCGATAGTTGACAAGAAGCAGAAACAGAACATGATCGGTTCAGCAAAGATCAGTCCGGCTACTGGACCTTTCATATTACACATGAAGAAAATCAGCCAACTGCCCAAAAGCAGCCCGCTGCGGCTAAATCTCAGCAGTGTTGTGCACCTGCTGCATGTCCTGAGGAAATATGTCAAAAAAATACAAGCGAGGAGGTTTGGGGGGGGGTTGTGTAATTTGAGATAAATTGAAGGTTGTGTTGGCAATTAGTTGAGATAAAAGCCGAGCACTGTTTGAAGCCACCAGCTGGACTATTATGTGTCAGAATGTGGATTGGCGCTCAATGTTGTATCATGGCGAGACTTAATTGGTCCCCAATTGATCGAGGACAAACTGGTGTTCCAGCTTATTGGCAGAAGGATTATTTAGGGATAAGTCTCAGCGAATAATGTAGTTATAGAGGGAGATAAAGCACATTCATTGTGAACAGTACGAGGTGAGTAGTTTGACAGGCAGAACACTACCTGGTATATTAGCACCCTATCTTATACATCAGTAAATAACCTGATACTATCTGGTATTTTTACCGCACAATATTTTAACGTCTCAGCGGTTCGTACGGCGTGAACTTCCGACTTCAGCGGAAACTCATTTCAGTTTACGTAATCACGATCTCTGACTCATTCGGAGTCTCCTTCTGTCTATTTATGTCCATCTCTTAAACATATAATTTGACTGGGTTATGTGAACAATTACAAAGAAGCATTATGAGAGGCCTGTTTGTTGCTTTACCTCCGATACAGAGCCTCGTTTATAGTAACACACCTGGGACTAGGGCTGTCAATTTTAATCGTTTAGTCCACTAATCTGTCCGATGCCGTCTTGGTCGACTGACATTCTCATTGGTCACCCAGTTGCATTGTCTTTTCTTTTGTTTCTACACCCCCCCCAAAAAAAAAGTTGTTTTACTCCTTGGTATTTATTCCTTTATAAGCAGTTATATATTACTGTAATCTAAATATAATCAGCCTATGTTTTATCCCCAACTTTAAATGCTTTGATTTAGTGTCACGGTTTGGTCTCGTCCATGTCTTATTGTGAAGTTTCGTGTTTCTGGTTTCCCTAGGTAACTTCACTTCCTGCTTTGTCCTGTCTTCCCTTGTGATTGTCTAAGTGATTCCACCTGTTTCCAATCACCTGCACCTCCCTTGTGTATTTAAGTCATGTGTGTCTTTTG
This sequence comes from Apeltes quadracus, assembly GCA_021346845.1. NCBI lineage: Eukaryota > Metazoa > Chordata > Actinopteri > Perciformes > Gasterosteidae > Apeltes > Apeltes quadracus. The sequence continues at coordinate 1,393,844 of CM037922.1, read as the reverse complement.
TCTTGTGTGGGTTCATTGTTGGTTGTACGTCGTGGTGGCGGTAAGCGTCTTGTTCCTTGTCCATGATCAAATCCGTTTTTGCCCCTTGGTGTTTTTGAGTGTGGTGCCTTTGACTATTAAAGTCCTTTTTATTTTTTGAATACTCTGCGTCCGAGTCCCCCTTCCTGCTCGCCACCCTGACTCGTTGTCACAGAATGAGTACCACCACCAGCCATGCAGTATCGAAGCGGCTTCTGACCGGTACCGGGAACGGCTGAATGGCGTTTTGGCCCTCCTGAAGCAGTTCCAGCCCATCTCCCTCTCCCTGGTCCTGGGGGCAGAGGTTGGGCCGGTGCTTCCGAGCCCGGTCCTTTCGGGCCTGCAGCCGGAGTCGCAGAGCCCGGCAGCCCATGCCGCGCAGCCGGAGCCACCAAGCCCGGCGACCCATGTTGCGCAGCCGGAACCACCGAACCCAAAGCGACCCCCGGTCCCCGCTGAGCCGCAGCGCAACGTATTCCGCGCTGGGCTGCAGCGAACCCCGGTCCCCGATGAGCTGCAGCGCAACGTATTCCGCGCTGGGCTGCAGCGAACCCCGGTCCCCGATGAGCTGCAGCGCAACGTATTCCGCGCTGGGCTGCAGCGAACCCCGGTCCCCGATGAGCTGCAGCGCAACGTATTCCGCGCTGGGCTGCAGCGAACCCTGTTCCCCGCTGATCCGCAGCGCAACGTATTCCGCGCTGGGCTGCAGCAAACCCTGTTCCCCGCTGATCCGCAGCGCAACGTATTCCGCGCTGGGCTGCAGCAAACCCTGTTCCCCGCTGATCCGCAGCGCAACGTATTCCGCGCTGGGCTGCAGCAAACCCGGGTCCCCGATGAGCTGCAGCGCAACGTATTCCGCGCTGGGCTGCAGCGAACCCCGGTCCCCGATGAGCTGCAGCGCAACGTATTCCGCGCTGGGCTGCAGCAAACCCTGTTCCCCGCTGATCCGCAGCGCAACGTATTCCGCGCTGGGCTGCAGCAAACCCCGGTCCCCGATGAGCTGCAGCGCAACGTATTCCGCGCTGGGCTGCAGCGAACCCCGGTCCCCGATGAGCTGCAGCGCAGCGTATTCCGCGCTGGGCTGCAGCGAACCCCGGTCCCCGATGAGCCGCAGCGCAACGTATTCCGCGCTGGGCTGCAGCTAAGGACTACCTGGGACCTAAAGTGACTGGTGAGTATACTACTGCCAAAGTCACAGGACGATCTCTCAAACCTCTGAGTCAAACTGCAGGTCTCTGTGGTGGAATTTGGGTTTCCTGAAGCTTAGCATAACGCATGAGATGCGTGACAGAAGGTATTTTAACATGAGATTATACAATTATAAGAAAGAACAGCAATACCTGTGTGTGTTTAAGTGAGGGGGACACAGTGCAAGCCTGTGTCTCAGTGAGTGAAGGTTATGCAAAAGCAATCAGTGGCTTGTTCAATATTTCAGAAAGAGGGCTCACTCATTTCCATAATCATCATCTCTCGTTCCCCGATCCCTTACGCTGCTTTGCAGCAGAGCCACGTTCCGGGACGGCAAAACACGCCCGTGTGGGATCCAGTGAGGGACTATAATCCCCCTCATCGGGTCAGCCACACCGGGAGGAGGGGTGTCCTTGTGTTAGCGCTGAGACTCGACCGCGTTGGACAGTGTCTCCTGAAGGACGTCCATGGCACTCGGAAGTGACTGAAATGAAGACAAAGAAAAGAGGAGAGCAGTTTGGTTCCTCCTGGGATTGTGAAGTGTATGATTATCGGAGTGGCTGGGGGAGGACGGGTTCAGACGCTGTTCAACCATCCAACCAGCACTCTGATTGGAGTGTAAAGACGCTTGTAGCCACAATGCTTTTGATTAAAGAGCTTTGGTGATAACAGTTAAATGGAATGCATTATTTCATCTCATAATCAGTTTATTACAGACCCTTTTACAGCCAATGGAACAAAAAAATATATTCTTTGGCTTGTTGGCAAAGGATGTAGGGTTTTGTGTCAGCCATCAAGAAGAGTTGTAAATCTTTAAAATGGGTAATTAAAAATGTAACCAGCATCAAAAACTGTCCAATTGTTGAATGTTCCCTTTGCCAGAATCCATTTTCCAGGCTGCTTGTTGTGATTTCTGCAAAAGGTGCAGGACTAGCTCAGCTAACCCTGCTAAGACTTGAGGCTGTAATGCTCCTGGCTGTCTGATGTTCAGGCACAGATGTTAAGATGGACAAAAGCCAGGGGGGCTGAGGGGAGCGCTGGAGTCCACATCTTCATGGGCTTTAAGAGTTGTGTTGGATTATGAATGGATTATGAGGTGATTTCTCTTCGGATCCTTGAATTCTTCCTACTCACTCATAGGATACCAGTCTGGAACGTCACGTGTACGTCATCATTAAGTTGGCAGAATGATTAGAATCATTTTTATAACATCTGACAACTCGCCTCTTTTCTCAGGTTGAAACACCCCACAAGACTCAATACGCAAGGAAAACCACAAGTGTGACGCTGGTGAAACTTTTTAAATAACATCCTAGGTTCCAAAATTAATGGAGCCGTTACCTCGCGCTGGCATGCGTCAGACGTGTGTGAATGTTCCAGAGTATAATTGTCTCAGTATGCGGGAGGTTTAACTTGAGACTTTGAATGGAGCTATGTCCTCATTGTCTCCCCGGGTGCCTGAACAAAGATAAGAATAGGTGTGCAGAGAAGCTGTCTCACAACCTCTCCCTCCCGTCTCACATAATCCAGCGGACAAATTGCCTTTCTTTCTCCTCCGGAAACAACTGCCAGTTGTCTAGCCTGCAGTTTCTGCTCTGCTTTAAGGTGACAGGTCTGCAACCACTTTTTTGCTCATATTGTTATTGGATTTCTCACAGAGGTTATGTGGAGAAAGAATTCTGGTTTGCATTGTGATAAGAATATATTCATGCTGTAGTCTGCAAGCAGTACAGACATGGAACGGAGCGCGTTGTGCCAAAGCATGTTCCAGGCCGGCGGGATGGCACACGCCAGTGATCCCTGCTATCTTACAACAACATATTCAGTGTGCGTCTGCAGCCAGTGTCACCTGATAAATCAGTGCAATGTGACAAACACAGGGCCGGAGCCAGACTCCATCTCAGACATGCAAACAAACATCTTTCATCAGGCTGGAACAACTGGACCTCTGATGGGGGTATGATTAGCCCGATTCACAACTCTGATTGGACCAAAACAGAAAAACGGATCTGATTGAACCCACTTTAACTGCCAGAAAGAGATCCGCGACCCAAAATAAGCATTTTCCAGAAGAAGGAGCAGCTGAAAGGAAACGTCTGCACATCCATGGTTACACGGCACGCTGATTCTGACACAAAGAAAGATATCAGCTATTTAAGATGGGATGTATGGGCGCCAAGAAAGGAAAAAAAAGGAAAGATGGGGAGGGAAAATAAGAGGGGACAGGGAAGAAAGTCCTTCTATATTAATCCCCCCCGCGCTTCCATTTAGTATCAACTGAACCCGCTCGTATTTAATGGATTTTTAATTAACTGATCTTTCATTGCAATTCTAAAGCTAATTCTGTGTGTTATGAATCCTCTTTGCTGGTTAGCCAACGTGCTAAAGCTGACAGTTACTGTGAAGTGTAGTGTGTGTGTGAGAGAGAGATTGTTGCAGTGATTTGTGTACATGAGCTGGGTCCCTCTGTGCGTGTGTTTGTGGGCAAGATAGTTGTTAGGGTATGTGTGTGAGAATGTGTGTGGCTCACAGATGGGTTGGATATGCAGTGTGGGCACTGAGGGGCTGGCTGAGCCACAGGCCATATCAGCCAATAGCGTCATTACTCACAATTAGACCCAAAACCGATTAAAGAATAGGGTGACAAGCAGCCAGCCAGGCAGGCAGTCATATGACCGATAAAGAAATTGTATCATTATTGGCCCCTTTCCACTTTTTTGCATTTTTTCTTGAGCATTGCTCATTTGTTCTGCATCTCACACCGTGACCAGTTTGCACTTTTTCCATCTTGATGCTTTAAACATTTGACCTATTCTTTGGGCCTGCCTCCATAAGTTTGAATTAACCTCTAGACCAGGGGTGCTCACACTTTTTCAGCATGCGAGCTACTTATACAATGATACAATGATACTGCCTTAGAGATCGACTGGTAGATCGCAATCAACGTAATGCCCACCTGCTCTGGACAATGTAGTTGATTCATTCCCAAAGGTTGCACATAAACTCAGGCTGACGCCCTCCAGGGTTATTAGCATCACTGGGGCAGACTGGTAATTTGGTCTTGCAATTTAAGCCAATGATCCAGATGGTAAAATAATTTACTGGAGGTTTTATGGTAAACCAGGGGAACAGCAGCACACCACAACACCAACAACACAACAAACTAAACAAAAGAGGAAACTGTTGCTGCACTCTCCAATACCCGACAACACTGGCAACTGTCCATTGTTCAATCCTTTAAGGGAGGAGTTGCCACGCTTGACGGCCACGATGGCGCTCCGTGGTAGATTGTGGGGGACCCAATCCAGCCCATAATGTGCTCCTCGGTTATCGGGTTCACCGATAATGGAAAAGTAGTGTGATAAACACGGAGCAATCAGACACAACTGGTGTGCTAAACACGGACCAATCAGACCCAACTGATATCTACTTTCGGTTTCATTCCTTTAAAATGCTCAGCTTTTACAGATCGGCCATAGAACATTCAATAGAAACATTAGGTTACAATTGCACTCATTATTTCGCTTTCGCAATCATTCTTTTTAATCATTTTTTCAAACTCTGGCAGAGGAGAATTTGCTGCTGCTGAGTCAGTACACAATAATCAAATAATTACTTTTATTACAGCAAATTTGCGTGGAACTGAGAATGATGACTCTTTAACATTGAATGAGGCAAATACATATTCTGTCTCACTATTCATTAATCTGCTTCTCTCCTTCCAAACGAAACCATTTTCTGACATTTTTAATCACTTTAAATGAATGTGTCATACGCTGCATTCTTGACACTCCTTTTGACAGAGTCACGTGTTGAGCTGGCAGAGGCTCCACTCGGTGGGAACCAAAGATTTTGTGTCTATGCAGTGAAAAAGAAAGAAAAATGTCCCTTCAGCTGGAGAGATGAATTGAGCGCATGGTGATGTCTCTAGAGGGTTTGGTTTGACAGGTGATACTGAGGCACATAATTGAAGCTTCAGGCACACAGTAACTCCAGTTAAGACAAAGCTAATTGATTAATGAGACTCCACAGTGACTAAAAACTATGTTGAGCACAACAACTCATGGGACTGCCCTTTGCATGACACGTTATTAATCATTAGGTCGCGATTTGTGGTTCACAAGGGTTTGGAATGAAGCATCCCATTAAAGTCTGTCTTCAAACATATCGGCCCATATATTCAAATATTCCACGAAGTTCAGTTCTGTTCTGCATTCGTTGAATCACAGGAGAAAGGGACACATCAAGTATTAAACACATGAATACCCAAGTTGTGGTGTTAAAAGGTACCACAGTAGAAATTATGACACTCAGCTTTTGTTTTTTTCCCCTAAACGGCACAAATTATTTATCGTCATGTGGACATTAAAAAGTAATGAGGCTCGTGGCGCTGACTTTGGGAGATGCCTCCTGGAGGAACACAGAAGTATCGCTGCACAACAGCCTACGTATCCATGACAACGGCTCCTTATTGGCTGTCAATATGTCATTTCATGTGGTTGGAAAGGCCTTTTTGTGTGATTTTTCTCAATTCAAAATCAATCAAATGAATCGTAGCCCAATAATCACCGATCCAAACAACATCAAGCATCCTCGGCGCCGGACTTAATTATTGTAAAAAGGAAAAACAAGTCTAGTGTTCATAAAGTCTTTTAGATTGGTATGAAAAATCCCCCCATTTGAGGTTCAGTTATAATTTCTGTCAGAGCTGTTAAGATACAAACACTTCAGCGAGGCCTTTGGGGAATGCAGATTAGACACGGTTAAGCTTACATTGTTTAATTCCCCACAACACCTTGAGAGCTCTCTTATTCATGCATCATTATAACAGCTTGTCTGGTATAAATCACTCCGAAAGTATTTCCAAGAAGTTTCATGCGCGTTAGATTTCCCTCTTCCAGATGTATCACAACAACAAATGGAGGAAGACTCCCCAGACGTTGGTGAGGATGTTTGAAGAACAACGGTACCACGGAACCCGGCAGGTGAGCGGAGGAATTTAAAACACCTCCAGTGAAAACACTGCGGACCGAGTTTACACATCGAATTTAGCTCATATAACACTTTGATTTCATTTGTTAGTCTACCCGTTTGTTTGGACGGTCTTTCAGAGTAATAACTAAAATGTACGCGAGGACTGTTCCTTCCTGGTAGTCCGCACCGTCTCTCTCGGATCTGCTATTCATTTCTGTCTATCTCCTCTCCTCCATTCTTTCATCACTTCCATCCGCCCTCCTTTCGTCTGCCCTCCACATTTTCTGCCTCTCCTTTTCCCAGTCTCTTTCCTCCCTCTCCTTCTCTCCTGACAGAGCTATGAATAACAATTAGAGGATATACAAGTCACAGAACCCATTTAAAAGTTTGAAATCGCTTCTCTGTAAAGTCTCAGCCTGAGGGAGGGAGGCGGCGTTTGTGGCTAAAACCAGGTCCTTTTCCTGAGGATACCGAGAGGAGAAAAAAAAGGGGTGAAATTATTATTTCTCGTCCACCCTGCAGGAGATTATTTATCAGTCGTTCCTGTCTGGTGCCCAGAGAGTTCTAGTTATCATGTGAGAGGCGCTTGAACAGCAACACAAAGAAACTCCTCTGATTGTTGCCGTCATGCCGCTGCAGCTTTAATAACAAGCCGCTGACAAAGAAACGTCTCTGGCCTGCTGCTTATTAAAACAAGGGTTGCATTTCAGGGTGCGATATGATCTTCAGTGTTACCTGACCTAATCGAAGGGATTCAATTAAACAAAAACAAAATGGTCTTAAACCGCAAATGACAAGCTGAAGAATTCCTTTTTTTTGTCGTCGTTTTTTAAATCACTCCGGCAATAGTTGCCACCATATTGAGAATAATTAACGAGCAGGTAGGCCTGGGACAGCGATTTCCTGTTTGTCGCTGTGTGGCGAGGCTTGGGACGTTAAATTTACCGTGGAAGCCTCAAAGTCGTCTCCCTATACTATATAACATAAATATATTCTAAATGTAATATTCCCTTCAAGCAACTAGTTTGTTCCCATCTCTTTCCCATGCACTAAAGAAAGGGGATAGAAAGTCAGAATTATTGTCAAAACACAAACAATGCCCCTCTGTAACCGTAGTGCACCGTAGATGACAACCAACTACGAACGCTAATTTACCATCATTACCGGCACTTCGGGCGCTTAAGACCAATGCGTCCAGCTCGCAGACCGGTCTGTATCAATCAGTGAATATCTTGCCAACTTTCCATACGGATAAATTTTGGGAAAATCAAAATTATGAGAGAAGATATGCAGAGGCTCCTTCATAGTTCGGTAAAGTTCGCAAGATATTCACAGATTGAGACTCCCCGGTTCAGTAGCTTTTCAGCGAAACCTTATTTTACCAAGACGGATTTGTAACCAATAAGATGTAGAGATACCATGGTGACCATTTGCTCGCAGACATTTAATTTACTGAAGCGCATGAACCGGATTTGGGCTTTAGAATTTTGACAGTGGTTTGCCGCCATACGTCTCTCCTTCCCAAAAGATCCCAGAGCTGAACTAACACCCCTCCCAACAGTCCTTATTTTTTTAAATCCCCGCCTCCCTCCACTAACCAATTTCCACCACAGTCACCTCTGTCCCCTAGCACTGCCTCACGCTGGCTAATTGAAATTGGCACATTTAATTTAGCCCCGGAGCCAGCTTCATTCCCGTGATGGATGACCGTCGATGAGTGTAATTGAACTTTGGAGAAAAGAGGAAGGAAGCAAAAGGAGGAGACATCAATTAGCATAACCTGACTGGCCACTTCATTTATCAGCAGGGGCCGGGGGCTTGACATATGATAGAACACAATAGAACAGAAATAATGGAATATAATCGAAACCAGTGAGCCTAATGTAGACGTCCACTACATTTTGATGCAGAATTCAGGGATCGCAACACAATAGATCAGAGGTCCCCAAACTACGGCCCGAGGGACGCATGCAGCCCCCCCGGCACGAGGACGAGTACCGAATGCGGGTCTTCTGCGGACTTCTGCGGACACGCGCGCGTATCCGCGGAGGTGCGCCAGTCGACACCCCCCCCGGTCAGCCTGGCCCCCGACAGAGGACAGAAGTTATGCGGCCCTCACATGAAAAAGTTTGGGGACCACTGCTGTAGATTGTCCTTTTGGAGAGTAACTTTGTGTCAAAACTCCATTGTCCTAGGCAGATGTTCTGTCATTGTGTTACTGTTTAAGTCGCACCGACTACTAAAAGGCTGAAGGTGTTTGCTCTGTGCTAATGACACAATAACAGTTGTGTTACATGTTTCTCTAGTGGAATGGTAACTATTTTACCAACTGAACTGCGCTGCGAGTCTATTTTTCCTCTTTCCTTTTTCAGTGGATCCGATCAATCATCCGGATATCATCAGATTTCAGAGCACTGTTTGTCACAACCACAGCCAGGAATGCTGGATGAGAGAAGCTGGCACTACAGTACGATCAAACCTGCTGTACACCTCAAAGTGCCCTTTCAGTGGCTCCTCAGCTATGCCATTTAGCATCATTGATTTTCGGTCGGTGAAGAAGCTTCCGGAGGAGTGTACGAGCTGCAGAACGTCACATGAAAGTGCCACAAAGGTCAAACTGTGCTTTAGACATGCAGTTGAGCACGTTATGATTGAAGTAAAAAATGGAAAGGAGCACAAAGGCTATTATTAATAATCAAAAGGGGGGGAAATCAGCGAATATAAAACCAAACTGTGGGTTTTGTGGAGTCATGAACAGTATCTGATGACAACGGTCTTAACATGAATTATTATTAATTACAAAAATGACAATCACTTTAATCACGATGAGGAATTTCATTCATTTGACACATCCTATTTATGAGACAGAAGCTGACTGTGTACACACACACACACACACACACACACACACACACACACACACACACAGAGATGCTTCCGTCGACTCCGGAAGAACTCCACAACAACCGCTGTTTAAGGAGTTGTACAAAGCTTCTAGGCAAAACTCCACTTGCACATTTCTGCTTCTTCCCCTTGTACATTTTTTTCCTTCCTTCCTTCCTTCCTTCCTCCCTCCTTCAACCGCCTTTTCCCTCTCCCTCTTCCTCCAGCTAATTAGATCAAGACATATAGTGGCTGCGTGACAGCATCCTCCATAGAGCGCCGGGGCAATATGAATAATTGAGAAGCTATTACAGCCCGAACAGAGCAACAGGGTCGGCTGACAGGGACAATACCACAACCACACTCATTAATCAGAGTCCGTGTCCGCTGCTAATGAACACATGGACATCTGCTTGCTTTCTTTTATCAAAAATATTACCACGAGTTGCGCTGGTATTCCTACCACCAGACTATTTTGCGGTGGCGTGCGTTGACACTAAAGATATTTCATCGCCGGCAGCTCTCTGGTCACTGATTGAAGCTGCTGTTCTGGTTTGGACTAGTCTTAAAAGACAAACAGAAGGAGAGATGGTCAGGGACGACGCAAGCAATCCTCCATCACAGCGTCTCCCCATCCGCATGAACACTCCAAGTGTTGTCACCACTACAAGTGTGGTGATAATGCGCTTATTGTCCAGCCAGCGCTGGAGGGGGGGGGGGGGATAATGATTCGGTAACATTTAGAACTAACAGGCAAAAATAAGGAAACACAAGTGAGTTTAAAGCATCATATAGCGACAAACCATAAGCCCGGTCTCATAAACCTTTGTGAGGGGGGCACAATGTCATCTGCAGGCTCCAGGAAGGCGTTCACGGGAGAAATGGACACCAGAGGCGGTTAAAGGTCACAGCTCACAGAGAGGTTCACTTTCACTTTGAGTCTTCAACTGCAGCGGTGGAACTAAATCTGTGGACGGGGTTTGAATCGAGTCCAACAGAATTAGTGGATCAGTCCACAGTGGAAATGGGTTAGCAAATATGTCAACTTAATTATTAGGCTCCCGGAGAGATGTGAAGTGGGGGAGCCATGTTGGGCTCAAACCTCACCTCCAACTATGTTGAGGATCAAGAGGAGGAAGGAAGATGATCAGATCTGTACAAAACCACATTCAAGTTTGAGTTAATTATCATTCAATCACAAACACATTGTTTATTTAGCAACAGCTGCCCGTTTTCTTAGCTGAACTCTACTGGGCTCGCTTTTATTAGCCCAAGTAGATGCAATGAATCCAGCTGGACGCCAGGGCGGATAGCAGCGGGATATGAATGCTTTTTGGGGATGGAGATCTCCAGAAACACAAACACACACACACACACACACACACACACACACACACACACACACACACACACACACACACACACACACACACACACACACACACACACACATCACTGGTGCTGAAAGAAATCCAATCAGAAAAGGTATTTGCTTTTTGTGATGGAGGGCAGAGCCGAATCCGACTCCAGTCTTTCTCTCCATTTTCCTTAAACCTTTTTTCTAACTTCAATATTACTCCCTCTCTGTCCATCCAGCTTCTTTCAGTCTCCCTCTATGTCTCCCTTTCCGTTTCTCCGCCTCAGTCTGTCCGTCTTTCCTCACCTGTTCAGGAGTTCCGGACGAGAGTGTGTGTGTGTGTGTGTGTGTGTGTGTGTGTGTGTGTGTGTGTGTGTGTGTGTGTGTGTGTGTGTGTGGTTTATGCGTGTTTTAGCCAACTTATCCTTAATCACAAACCTCACTTTTTTCTGAAACCATTTCGTTGATTTTAAATAGTTTCGTTGTTTTAAATAGTCATCCATCACATCGATCACCAGGTTGCCTTTTTTTAAATGAGAAATACTCACTTTATCGGACGAACAAGATAAACGCCAGACTGCCGACACTTTCACGGTTCACACTGTCATGTTATTAATGTGTTCATTTAAAGGTTACCTTTTACTTGCATCGTGTTGATATAAACCATGGGTACACGTTGCAGAGGGAGATTCAATATTTCCTCCACATTCGGAGGGATATTGGAGAGTTTTGGAAGCGACAGCCTCAACGGAGAGGTGATAAAAATAAGGAAACATAAGACTTATTGAGCAGGGGACATATTGTGTGCTGATACGAACAACAATCAGCATGACTCATAACCTCATTGTAACTTCATTAATAATTGAATCATATTAGATGTTTTCACTGAGGCGAGGAATAATGCATCACACACGAACGTACTCATGAATAGTATATCAACAAACGTAGAAAACTTCCCTCTACATTCTGCCCGGGTAAACGTCTTCTATGACAGCTTTGTTGCACCGACTAAGTGGGATGAACCACACGTGAAGGCAGTATGAAATGCTAAAAAGTAAAGACATGATTTGAGTGAGGCACTGCTGCAGTAGAATGAGGTTTTATGGCGTGAGTGGTGATCAGAGACAACTAATCCTTTGTCCACAGGAGTCACCAGAAATAACAAAGTAAGTTGCTTTAAATCAAGAAAATCTGAAAGTTTTAGTTAAGCCAAGTTAATATCAGGATGGTACAAATTCACTCAGCAAAAAGCATGAGATCTTGAGTTTGTGACTCATTTTTTCACAGCTTGATAGTAGGTCAGCTGATCTGGTCTAATTTATATCCAGATTTATTCAGGGTAAAAGAGTATTGGAATGCATGGAGAGAGGAATCATCAAGGTATTTTGGGAAAGTATCAGATCTGTGTCCTACAAAGTTCCAGTGCATTGTTTCCTTCGGTTCCGGGGAAAAATCAATAACAGGATGCGGCTCTGCAGTCACATGGGACGCTGTTGTATGTGTGTACCTGCCGAAGCCTGATGCTCACCTGGGAGAAGATGAAAGTAGGCCAACCAGCGCTACTTGTACCCGATGCTGACGTCTGAAGCTTACCAAAAAGGATTATTTCTGCCCTACCACAGGAGAACTGCTGTATGAAAACAATTAGTCTCATTTCTGCAGGTTTGATTAACATTCTACCTCATGTTTAAGCCCCGAGCCCTTAAGGCCACAGGAGACAGTACCAATTAAAACATATACCCTCAGTCTTCCATTGCTGGCTAATTAAAACATATAGCACCTTCAATTGTCAAAAATAGCTATTTTAATCATTCACCGCGCTCTATGTTGATTGCTGCCTAATTAGAACATATTACCTTCAGTCGTCATTGCTGGCTAATTAAAACATATACCTTTGTTCTTCGTATTCATATTTGGGTGAACTTGTGGAATAGTGACGCTTTTCTTGGCTCTTGTAACTCAGCGCCTATGAACCTCCTTAAAAAAAATGCAAAACTTTGTAAGAAAGGGAAAGGTTGTGCTGAAAAGAAAAACGGGCAATGCTGCCCTCAAATAATTGTTTTGAATGGAAAGGTTTTCATGGCGTTTCACTGGATATGAGAATAATCGAAAGTATATATTATGTATGATTATAATAATTCAATTACAGCTTATTGGCTGTTTTACAGGCCATTGCAGCCAAACTGTTTTTATTTAATCAACTGAGGAAGCACGTGCACACACATTCATCATTTACCTGCCCAGGATGAGGACTAAAGACTCACACCTACCACTTGTAGTACGATCCAGTTAGCAAAAGGATACACTGACATCATTAAATAACACACTTTTAGGTAAAAATTAAAAAGGTCTTTAGCTCTTCAGCAACCAACTAGATTGAAGAGGACTTGAAAGATTGAAGAAAATTTGTTTTTTATGCGTTAACCTTTCCACAACACTGAACATTTTATGATGATGGATTTCAGCACAACTCACCAGCAGACGCGAAGCCCGTTTTGGGGGGGTAAGAATGCGTTTTAAGGTCATCATTGTTTACTGCCACGGCACAACGTCAGCAGGGGTCACGGAAGGTCCTTCTGATTACACAAATGCCCCGGGGTAATCTGTGTACGTAAGGACACCTGGCAGAAGTGTCTAGTACTGTGAGACTGCTTCAATCACAGAGATAAACCCCCCCGTGCGCCCAAGAACAAGCACCTTGAATTATTCAAAGAATTCTTTTATTTAGAGCCTCTAATGGTAATTCCGTCCTCGATTTATCATTTGTTTGTTTTTCCGGATGACGGAATTCACATCCACTGTATTGATATCAAATGGCTAAGCGTGTATGATTATCTCGACTCTTCCAGTCGGCTGGAGGGGCTTTTTAGTTCTGCGACTGTGCTCCCCATTCATCAGCTAATCACTGGCTGTAAATCTGAACCGCTCATTCCAACATCACCGCGGTTGCGCTCGTGCAAAGCAGAGGCGCCTCAGACGCCCTCGTCGGGCACCAGTCGCTGATTAGATGCATTTGTTTTACACGTGAGCAAAATGGGTATTATAATATGAAAAATATTCTATAAACCCGTGTGATGTAAATATATCCGAAGAAAATTACAACAAAAAGAAAACTGTCAATAGGTTAAGTGTTAAGTATTTCATACAATACATAACTTTTGATGCTACAGAGGCTCGCAGACCACATTCTCCTGACAAAGAATATAATAATGTATCACTACACCTTCTTAATTCCATCTGCAGAGGAGTTTTAACACAAACATCTGATAGCTCATTGGTTGCATGCAGCTTCTCAGTAACAGGTAGTGGTGATGGCTGCTCACACTGGTCCTTTAAATACGTCAGGTCTATATTTAGAAAGCCCTTGGATGGAAAATCTTAAACCTAAGAAAGTTAAAAATAAATTAATACGCGTTTGATTTGTAAAGCGCAGGGTTAGAAATTACTAAAATTGTTCACCTCTGTTTCCCATTTCAATACATCTCGATTTTTCCCGTCTGCCACCTCCTCACCAGCTTCCCTTCTGCTATCGTCTCCCCGCACCAAGGAGGAGGTTTTCCAGGACTGTGTACTGGAAAGTCCTCCTGGTCCTCCATCCATCTCCTCGTAGAGAGAGTACGAGGTGGCGGTGCGACAGACGTTCTGGGGATTTATGCTTTGGTTCAGAACATTCAGACACACTGCGTCCCCAGAACGGAGTGAGCGCAACGCCTCGCGTGTATAAAAGAGGCAATAATTGAATTTAAGCCGCTACGATTGAATCATTTAATTAAATATTTTGCATTCCGGATATACCCTGCGCACCTCAAGATGTCTCCACAGATACCTGAAGGAGCCTTAATGCAATGAGTCCTGATCAGAGGACTTAACCTCCGAGTTAACGTTAATCTCACCCTTCAGCACTGGAAGACGAAGGACTCCCAAGAGCAGCACAATTTGATTTTTAATGGCGCACATACATTAACCTGTTTTTAGTTTGGTTTTATTAAAGAGAAAAACGTCCTGCCTTTTATAAAAGGAATGCATGTTTTTGTACAACAACTGCATACTTATTCCTTTATTCTTAATTAAACAGAAGGAAGAAAGTTGAATAAAGTCACAGCTTACTTTGACTGAACATTAATGGATTGCATGACTCCGCACATCTTTTGTAAGATACTTTCTTAAAGGAATCAAAAGTGTAATTTAAAAAGAAAATAGAAATGTGGTTTTCATTCAAGGAGACAATAGACCGTTGTATAAAAGGTCCTCCTTGTTAATGAGGCTAATTAGCATCAGTCCGAATGCGTCTTCCAAAATATACCTCTGATGTCCCCTTTAAAAGCCTCCACTGGTAACGGGGTTAATTAAAGGCGGGCCTTTTAGTTACAGGCGGCAGAAGGTCAAGGACGACCAATCATCGTACAGCGCAGTGAGGCGAGCAGAGACGCTTTGGAATTCTAATGTTTCATCTGAACTACAACGTTTCAGTCAAGAGTCCCTGTTGAGGGTTTCTGACCAGTCCGCCGCACTGCACGCCGGATGAGCTGCGACACTAAAATAAAATACAGCCCCACATACAGGTCTGGTTCCTGGTGTTGAAAGAGACATAAAGGAGGCGGTCTGTCGAACTGAAACAAAGTCCGTACCAACGTTGGGGTCTTTTTTTTCCCCCCCAAAATAAGTTGACTCAAAATACAACTTTTTAGTCATATGTCTCTCTGCCTTTGTGCCCTTCAAACTTCCCAATGCACTGACAAGTATAAAAATGATATTTCAATCCAAGCCATCGGTTTTACTCTTTTGGAAAAACACACAGATGTTGCTCACATGTCCCACATATAGCTGACGGATAACACACCGGGTTTTTTTTTACTCCCATTACCATCTCCTATGGTGTCTCGTCTCTTGATCATTTCCAGCACTGTCCCATCTGGACAAACCAGGAAACATCAAACAGAGACATACATCTGGCCTCGTCACCATGACATCTGTAGCGCGTGTGAGTGTGTTCCGTCAGTAGTGATGCATGTGTTGGATGTATCATGTTGTGAAATAAAACATTAGGCACAGGCAAATAAACACAGACCGCATGATGTGAACACGCTAATCGGAAGCGGGGTGAAAAGAAAAAGTTTAGCAAGAAAATATGTTTTCTTCGACTGAAGGAATTCGAATGGGAGTTCTGCAGGTAAGATTAACACAGTGTTTGTGTATTTCCTAGGATTGTAGTTTAGAGCCTTCAGCTCATCTGGTCCTCGTAGACTTTTCTCCCTCCTCACCTGCCTTTTCTTACCTCACACTCCCATGAATTCATGATTCAACTCCAGTGTAACTTCAGATTGATATGATGCTTTAGAGGAACGCAGGATAATTTGTCTGTTCACAGGGGGGTTCTGTCAGAATATCAGCATGAAAATCCTCCCCACGTTGACTGGTTGATTTTGAACTGTGCCACCTCCTGCGAGCTGCCGTCTGTCGGATGCTCGCTGGCAGAGAGTGAGAGCATGTCAAGTGTTGAGAACCGTGAGGGGGGGTCTGCAGACTGCTGTTTGGAGGGAAGTTTAACTCAACTCCAGAAATGAGGCCAGATCGCGCAATCATGTTTTGGTCCTCCCCCCCCCCAAAAAAAAAAAAAAAAATCACACGTTCTTACAACTATGTATGTGCAAAAGCAGGAAACGGCAGCACAAGGTTTTTAATAAGAAAAAAAAAGCTGAATACAAGGTGCAAGTGTGGTGTAGCGTATATCAGGCAGTGTTTCACTGACTCAAAATAAGTTCAATCTGTGGCAGTGGAGAAGATGTGGAGGCAGCACAGGATGGCGACTGGAAAGGAACCCGAGGCGGGCCCCACCAGGTATGCTGGCTGAGGAAGATGAGAAATTGGATACCGATACTGAAGACCGTATGAAAACTCCCCCGTTATAATGGAAGGGGAAACAGTGATATTAACAGATTTGACTGCAAACTATAATGCGGAAAACTGAATGAATATCGAATAGAAACACATGGGAGTTACCCACTGAAAAATACTTTCATTAACCATCTAAGAGTGTAAATCCTGAAACGATAGTCTGTTGTCTCGCTGAACAACTGGAGAGGCTCCACTCCATCAGTCACTGTTGGGCTGCTGCATCCCACTCCCCAGTACACCATCAGGCTGATTCCTTTCCAGTGTGTAGGAGAGCCGCGTGTTCAATCAACTCTGCAGGAATTGTTGTGTTATGCGAGACGGGATCATTGCTTATTATGTGGAAACATGTTTGGCTCGGGACGGGCAAGAGGCCGTTGAGTTTAGAACAATACAAAGGATGAATCGGAATGAGCGCGATTCTTCCATGGAAAGCATTACATGGTACAAGGAGGTGGCACTTGTTCCTTGAATTACTTTGTACAACAGATGTATTCACATTCATTCCTTAGCCCGTGTATTGAGTTTATTTGTATTATCCCAGGTCGCTAAATGGGTTCGGTAAAAGAAAATATTTTAGACTTTACCCAATTTATTTAGTTTGACAAATGTTTAACTAAAAAGGTCAAGAAATCCTCTACAGACCTCCCTGATTTTAACTGATCAACTACTGCGTTTTAATACTTCCAATAATGCAACTTAAAAAACATTGTTGCATTAAAAGTTTTATAGTGCACCTTTACCTGGCTGTCTGACTGAAACTTCCTGTTAGTTTATGATTGGAGGAATCGTAATTAGCTGCTAAATAGCATCCTGAAAACCTGAAACAATGTTTGGGTAATTGTTAATGTGATTTATGTTCAATGCTTTGTAATAAACAAGATTAATGCCTGAGGTGGAGGATTAAATCTCCCCACCAGCAACATATTACAGCTGCGTTCTTAGACACACACACACACACACACCAAAGCAGGTTTTGCATGACTACACTTTTGTGCATTAACACTAACATACACAAAAACAACAAAAGGACTAATTTAAGTGCACACACTGTAAGCTCACATCACAAGTTGTGTAACTGGCAGATAAAAAAGCACAGTGGTGATGGACTGATGCATGATTCCAGGATCATTTCATACCATTAGGGACGTAAATTCGAGAGGCTGCGCTTCACAGCACTGATAAAATTGTTTTTTATTCACGTTTGGCTTCTGCACCGCTTGTAGATTGTCTGAATAGTCTAAAACAGCTACACTTTATAAGCAGCTGGTCAAAATCACGTCGGATTGAACTCAATTTATATTTAAGTTCGAGTCACTTTTTTCTCTTGTTAGGAATTTTACAAATGTATAACAAATCCCACGACTGCAAGGTCCCAATGTCCAAAAGGTGGCTCTAACTGTGAAGTGGAATTGATATTGTGACATTTTCAGAGTACTTGTGGGGGGAGCCTTATTCGCCCTTCTCAGTCATACGTTGTATACGGTGACCTTTTGTTTTTGGCAGAGGGCCGAGTTTGTTGCTCCACCAATAACGAGAGCTGTCGGAGCCGTGTGCCCGAGCGCCCACGAGCTACAGCAACACTCCTCTGATGATGCCCGTCTGCTTTGTCTCCCTCTTTATCTCTCCTCCGCTCGCCGTTATAATTCAAGCCTCATCCCAGCCTCAGAAATTAATCTGAAATTTTTGCCACAATGAGCTTAGAAGGCATTACACATGCAAACAAAAGCCTGATATTAAAAATGCGGCTTTGCGGCGGATGAACACACTATTCATTTTCTGCAAAGCCTGGCTGATTTTTTAACAGTTTGAAAACATTGGATTAATCATTTAAATCTGGGGTGAGTTAAAGACTTGTGTTCTACGGCTTACACTCGGAACAGATGCAGTTACCAGGGGATTGTTAATGTTTTTCAGACCATGATGGTCATGTCTTCTTGAGCGGTGTGATATGTAATTATGTGGCGCATGTAGTAAAAAAAATGATGCTCTCCCATTTGCTGAGCACGCTGGAATATGCACGTTATCACTCAAAACAAGCACTTTTTAGGGGGATTTATATCGACATAAAGTGGGCATAAATGATGTGAAGGTTACACGCCTCCATCATAAAGTGGAATAGTTCATCATTCTAGGTGGAAAAGATGCCATCATTGCTGCGTTAAGTCGTTACAGATGCTATCGTCAGTCTCCTGAGGAGACGGAGACTTTTCAAGGCCGGCACATCGCTTACGTGGAGGTAAAAAATAAGTCACCCCAGTAGCTCGCTGGGCGCAGCAAGTACCGTTAAGTCTGTGCAGCGACCCAGTCTGGAACATAACAAGGAAAATATCTTAGAAGTGCCTCTCCAAAAACTGATTAATAAATGAACCATTTGTGTTCTAGTAAGTAAGCAGTAACATACATGAATATGTCCCTTTGTTTTCCCAAAAGTAAAAGCATTAAAGCACGAGTAGCTCATGTATCAATTCTAGGACATTCCTTTCATAAACGCACCATTACCCGCTGCGAGGGACCTCGAACGCTGCGTAACGGGCTTGGGAAATATTGCTCGGAGTCATTTTGCATTTCGGGTGCATCCATTCTTTTTTATCCCCCTCCACATTCCCATTTGTGCTGATGAATTGTGGCCAAACCCAAATTTTAATGAGAAGCATACAAGAATCAGCTTTGTTCCGTTTGACAAATGGTCCCCTTCTCGCGCGATCCGCAGCGCTGGCACGTGAGGTCTGTAAACATGGCGGCTCATGACTTAGTCATGAAATGAAACTCAACAGGAAATTGAAGCGGAAGAATGCCCCACTCTGAACTAGATTACAATAAAACGGGGAGTGTGTGTGTGCGCTTAACTATGTGCATAAATGTATGTGCTTTTGCAGATTAGGTCTTGGTGCTAATGCATTTATAACCATTAGCACGTACCTCCATCGATCACCGCCGGCATATGCAAGATTAACGTCACAAACGTGTGTGTGTGTATGTTAATGAATGTTCTGAGGATTTGTGCTTAGGGAAGTGTAAGTGAGAAAGAAAGAAGCAACATTTATCCATTAACAGCATGCCCCCATATTTCCAAATCGATCAGTTTGGGTGTTTGTTAGCTGTTGTGCTGCCTTTACACTGCTGGTTGTGTGTTGAGTTAGATGCGGCTTAAATTAACCGCAGCCAATAGAAAGTAAGCTGCTTTTTGACTGGAAAGATGCTGAAGCGTATTAAACTCCACTGACCACCAGGAGGCCACTCCTCTGGTCATATAGACCCGAGATGTTTGCTGAGACCTGCCATTCACAGGTGATCCGATTTGAAATAATAAGCAGCCTGCACTGGCCTGCTGGTGGTGGTGCATTCTGAGACCTGCAGTTAGCAGTCCAGTTAGCTCCTCCCACTTGAGCTCCTGGGTTTTTTATAAATCCAGGGAGGTAACACCAGTCTTTTCAGCCTCTTGTTGCTCTCCAATGGGTAGAAGGATGACTAGGCGTGTGACATCTCCATGCAGAATCGTCTCTGGAATTTTTGTTAAGAACCTCTTGTCTCCTTTGTTTATTTTTGTGATCTCTCCTTTTTGTGCCTTCGTGACTGGGACAAGGTAGCTGGGAAAGGTTTTCACAGTGTACATCCCTTACGATGCCTTCCCCATCAGTATTGACACTGACCACTATCTAGTGGTCCACTAGCTGGTGATTGACAGCTCTGTCCTTCACTCAGACATCACACTGTAAATCCCGCCTGTAGAAGGAAAACATCACACTCCTTGCTTCTCATTCTCAAAATCAACAATTACCTATGGAATTTATTTTGCAGTAAATTTCAGATAAGTATAAGTAAAGCCCATGCGGTAGCCGAACCAAACCTCAATTTTCAGTTCTGGTCTTTTTATATCCCTGGGCAAATTTCAACCCCCGACTTATTTAATGTCAAGAGCCTGCAGCCCGAAAGAGCTGCAGAGAGAGTCTGTCTGAAATGAACAAACGGACCGTGCACGGAACAAACAGGCCGAATGTCAGCAGGGACTCTAATCTCCTTTCACTCAATCGTTTTCGGTAAAAATCCTGAATTGAATTTCTTCAGATTTTTTTCCGATATTCCATCAAGTTGTTACTGCTCATTGTGTTGATTTGTTTCTGTTACAATCATTTGTTTATATTTGGGGGGAGCAGAACTACTTTTAACAAAGTTACATTTGCATAACACACAAGTTATTGTTTTGGGTAGATAATATTGAGTAAATATAAAACAAATTAAAGAATACTTTAAAAACATGATTTGATTTTAAATCAAACTATCACTAATCTGGTTTAGAAAATATTCACTCAATGCTGATCTGCCAGGCAACTTAAATATTCATACACATTTTTTTTTTTGTCTGTTGGGACTCCAATTACATGAATTTAACTCTTGATCCCTAAAGAAGACATTGGTTTCTGGTTTAATTATATTATTCTGAAATATTTGACAATGTTTTCTCTTGTCCAAAGTATGAACTTTAATATCAAGTTAGTTTAATAATCGACAAATGTAGCTCCTATATGATAAGAAACCTTACATTAGTGGTGTGTTTAAAACTGACCCCCGTCCCCTTTTCACAAAGAGAGACAACCTCCAACACGGACATGGCTGAGTTACAGTAGCCAAAAAATCACGCTTGATTGGAAATGAAAAAACTGAATTGTATGTAATGCAACCGACACGAAAAAAAAAAACAATGAAAGAGCACAAGTCTTCCGTGACCCCCTTCCCCCTCAAAACCTGTTTGGAGAGCCATGAAAAGACACATTTGAGCCACAAAGAGCATAAAAAACTGTTTTTCTCTCCCAAATGCAAATGCGGCCTCGAAGCAGAAGTGTTTTCCATCTTCTTAGACACCGTTGCCTAGGATTGTGATTAGTGCCACTAGACGTCCACGTTCTTGTTGGGTAAAGATGATTTGTGCGCTGGCAGGCTTTTCGGTCTCATTTACTTGCATTGGAAGTCGGCCATCTATGGCTAATTAGACGGCGACTCAGTTTGGCCGCTGCTGGAATTCCCATCGGAGGGAAAATCCCCACATAAAAAGGGGGGAGATTAGCGGGAGGAGGAGAGGCTGTGCACACCATGTGTGTGAACGGTGGTTTAGTGAAAGACATCTGTAGCACGAGCGAGGACAGAACAGTCACTCATTGTTGCATACATTGTTATCTAAATGCGATAGTACAATAATACATGCATTACGTTAAGATCCAAGCGGTAAATTGTGTGTGTGTGTGTGGGGGGGGAGGGGGGGGGGATAAGGTTAGTGCAACACTTAAGTTGAAAAGTGCATAATTGGACAGGGTTTCTGCAGGGAAGCAGCAACAACCCCTAAGAAGACATTTATTTAGCCGATGACCTTGGGGGTACGGCGACGGCTTGGAGAGGCGGAAACAACATAAAAGCATTTTATTCAGATAAGCCTCCCTCTTGCTCCCTGTCCCTTTCTCCCACTCTGCATAATATTGTAGGCCTACTATGTGATTTTTCAGCACTCCAAATGGAATAATAACGCTGCCTTGAGCTTTTTGGTGAAAAACACCCCTAATTACCGCCAACCTTGCAGCGCAACAAAAGGGCATACTACTTACACTGACTGCTTTCGTATTGAGCAGCTCTTGACTTACAACAATCTCATGCATGAATCTGCATCCTTATTTAGTTTGGAAAGTATTTGTCAGTTTATTATTTTTAAAGGACACACATTTGCTCTCTCTTTTATCTCTAATATTCCACAAAAGCGTATTTTCAGTCAAAACGTAAAGGTTTGACACGACCATTATGTTGTGAAGTTTTTTTCCTCAATAATATATCACATAGTTATCAGGTTTAATTTGATTTGGTGATACTCGATTGTAGGGATCGACCGATATGGATTTTTTAGTGCCGATGCCGATACCGATTTTTCCTCATCAGCCTTAGCCAATGAAGGCGCCACCAGAGTTTCCTCTGGCGTCGCCCTGCCCAGGCATAGTTTACCATCTTTCGGGTCCTATCGCATGCGCTCACGCTCCACCTCCAACATAGTATTGTCACGTTTAAAGCAAGCGATTTTCGCCGCGGCCACATACGCCCTGAGCGTTTCAAAGTGCAAATATCGGTCCGATCTATCGACCGACCGATCTATCGGTCGATCCCTACTCAATTGAATGAAAGTGAGAGCTCTGGAGTCGTTTAGACACGAGGCAACATTGCTACCTGGTGTCCAAATGCAACTTTCTGTTGGACCGCAGTACTTTTATGAAACCACATTCTCTTCCAGTGTTTCGATCGTGTCACAACCTGGCTTAAAGGCAAATACGCAATCATTCCGGCGAGAAACGGCAACCCCGAACCAGGTTGGGGCAGTGCTTTAATGCCCCTCCCTGTTCTCGGACCAGGTGCTCGGCATCTGCCGATCTGACTAAAGCATACTGGCTGTGATCGCAGACACTTGCCATTGAGCATCAATGGGAATCCGTTCCCATCACTTCAGGGGCCGTTGTTGAAGTCCCTTGTCTTCCTGCTCTCAGTCCCTAGCTTAGTTATCATCTTCTTAATGCTCCCTGGGATCATCACACTCCATAGGTCATAAACGATTCTCAGAGCCACCGAGCATTTCCCTTTGTTGTTCACGCTGACCACAGACGTAATTCCCGCTTCTAGACTTAAACCATTTGGTAAAAACTTTGTAACGGAAGCAGCTTTTATGCAATGATTCCACATTAAATTGCATTTTGCTCGTTGGTTGAAAGTGAGTCGAACTAACTGCTTGAGATAATTTGCTCCAAGCTTGCCACCCACTGGCTTGCTTCCACTTTCTCCTCACTCTCTCCCTGCATGTCTCAACATCTATCTTTTCTTTGCGCCCGCTGTCTCTCTGGATAATAATAACAACCTACCACACTGGGCTCATTACAGCATCAAAGCGGGGCTCCGTGAAAACACTGATCACTGCGTTGGGGAGCCGAGCACTCAGCTTTGATCCCTTCTAACACTTGCATGAAAAGAAACCGCTGAGGAAAAGCAAGAAAGAAAGCTGTTCTTTAGCAGGAAATTTGTGCTGTCTTTGAACGGGACAAAGAAGCCCAACCAATTTGCCAATCTGAATGGGAGCCGCTGCCTTTCAGGGTTGTTTATGATCTTTCCCCTCAGAAACCTTTTGCTTTATTCTGCTTGTGCTCCGATTACTGTCTCTGCTGTTCCAAGAGGTCAGCTTTGTTCAGACAAAAAGGTATCGTTTAAGTGTATAATACCAGTTCTTTTTTTGGCAAGGACACGCACTACAGGATGCCTAATTGTGGGAGAAGTACAAAATTGTGATTATTTCCAAATCTACAGTACAAGTTGCATGCACATAGCGGCATATGGGACTTATTCACCACAACTTATCCTCAGAATCAGACTAAAGAAACAAGTGTGTCAGAGAAACCGAGACCAGGTCAGGCACTGTCAAAGCAGCCGGGTCCACTCATGGTGGTACAATATCAGGGCTGTCACAATATCACAGTTTTGTTGTGCGATTACTGCAACAACGTTTATTGCGATATTATTGCAATTTTGAGACCATTTTATGCCACTAGTCACATAATGACAATAGCATAGTAATACAAGTATGCCATTTTTAAGAACAAAAGAACGTTTTATTTGTAGTTCAGACTTTAGAAAAATATATCCTGAATAACTAAAACAAAGAAAAAGAATAAGTGCAAGGGACACGGAGCGGGCATAGCATTGGGCTTGATGCGATGCGTTTGGGCTCAAGAAAACGTATCCAGCGGAAGAAGCGATCGCCGGCCCGGTGACGGCGCACTGCATTGCTCCCAGCCAAAGAGGCAAACGAGCAGTCCAGAGGACCCGACTGTAGTTTAGGTTAAAGACGGGTGGATGCTTGTTGTTTTAGATGAGATTTTAGCTTAGTTATGTCGCCTGTTTTCACCGCCACCGTTTTTAAACAAAGGCGACGCCGCGGCTCGTTCACATTGATTGGCTCTCCCAAACTGAAGCCGAACAACTTAAATGTTGGTGATGTTTATCTATATGTAAGAGGACTATCGCAGTAACAATAATTATTGCCCTCGATTTCAGATACTGTGCGATAAGTCAATTTATCGCATATTGCGACAGGCCTAAGGCTATAATGAAAATTAGAAGATACCTTCTGCCAAACATTTCAATAAATGCAACCAGCAGCATCAGAGAGGACGGACACCTGGGGGATGGTCTCTTGCCTCGCTTTCTGTCCTTCTCTCCCGCAGTCTCTTGGCTAGTCCTATGGAGGACCTTGATGTTAAAGAGCAGCCATATTGATATTCAAGTCAGACAAGTGGAAATCAGTCAGAGTCTGAGGGTTGCAATTATCACACTGAAATGGCTCAGAGGAAAAAAGTTTGTTAATCGCGCACACGGGAAACTAATTTGCATTAGAACAAGACACAGGGACGGACAGAATGACGGACTCGCATCTGTCAACATCTAGCAGAAGCTCAAAGAAAGTATTAACTCATTTGAACGCGTGCATAAGGACGAAAGATGGACAGAGATGATGAGAATCAAGCTGAAGGAGCTGTTCCTCCACATGTCTGGCCTCCAGTTATATAAAGCACAGAGTTCAGAGCGTTTTTAACAAGCAGTGATGGCCTCCCGGGGATCAGAGAGCATCCGAGAGGCAAAGCTGGCTTATGGCTTGTTTCTTCTTCTGGGCAGTTTCTTCCTGTGGGGCTGACATTGGTCAAAGAGTGAATAGTGTAGAAGCGCTGCCAACTATATGTATACATGTGTATTCAACATCACCGGTTGGTTTAGGGACTGCCGTCATTTGACCCTAAATACCCTGATTTATGGTCTATTTGACTCCAAATGGACCATAGTTTTCTACATGGACATCATGCTGGATTGAAGAAGACTTGAGACGGTAAACTTACAAACACCCACAGTCAAATGTGGGGAAAGTAAAAGCATAAAGGAGCTACTGAGGTGCATGGTTAAAGGGTAGGACGTTGGATGTTTTATGCTGCGTTACTGTGAGCAGCTCTGCATCGCGGCATCAGTTCAGCAGCTAAAACGCCAAATTCGAATGTCTGCAGCAACAAAACAAAAGAAAAACTACGATTGCCCGGGCAACTATCTCTGCGTCTGCTTTATTATTACACCGCAGCGGCGTTCTATTATGCATGAGAGTGATTATGCGTTTGCAGATTACAAACTGACCCCAATGCCTTTGCTTTACCTGAAGTGTAATTTAGAGCCGGGAGAGACGTATCTAATGTTTGCACCATCAATCTCTTTGATGTCGAGGGATTGAATGCAGTAGAACCGAATAGAATGAGTCGGCTCTTAATGATCTCCTGATATCACTTTAAAACAGAATGGGACAACAGTATGATGAAAATGCTTATTTCCCTTGCTGACAACAAAACCAGTACAAATAGTGACACACACACACAATGCTACAGTGGAAATGGAGTTGGTATGTGTGTGCAAGCTGCAGTATGACGCATGTGGAAGCCAATGTTAAAGGAATGGATTCAGGCTGACTGAATGCCAATTGGATAAGGCTGGCTGAAAATGACCCAGCTCTCTCTGAGCAGTCTAATATTTCTGGTCCTCATTGGCTCTGAAACTCAAAAACAAAAAAAAAACCTTCCGTTGCTGAAAAGGCCGTGTGGCACAATGACGCTGGTTTGAATCTTTTGTTTGTTGGTGGGAGAGACAAATCTAGTGACATGTATACAGCATATTTATCATCATTTAAACAAGTCTCCTGAAGAGAAACGTAAAACAGTACAAACCCCCCAAAACGCTTTTTAAGTTTAGAAACATTTGAGTCCCCCCTCCCTTGCCTCACAGTGGTTTGGTCCGCTGCCTGCTGTATGTCAGGATCTAGCGCGATCTGCACTCGACTCTCAGTCACATGGTGGTGACAGGAACGTAGTAAGTAGGCGGTCTAAGGCTATTTTATTCACATTAAACATCGGATTAAGTTTTTATTTTCTCAAATACAAATGATGCTGAGTAATGAATTAATCATGACAAAAAAAGTCTGCTATGCTAGTGTAATATGTTAGCCAGCTTGTTTAATAGCTTGTTGGATATGTCCCCACTACAACTAGCTAACATTATTTGTGTCCCCTTCAAAACTTGCTCCTCAGAAATGTTATGTTTACTATACCTACTGTTAGATCAGGGAGAGAGAGAGAGAGAGGCAGGCCGCTTAGCGCACTTTTTTCGAAGTTCCCCTACGACCGAGAGGTGGACTTAATTAATTTTTCCAAAAACCACGAAAAATAAAATGTGTGCACAAGGCACACAAATTAATGTTTCATTGTGAATTAATTTGTAGCCTGAAATATATTTAAGAAATAAATCTATTATTTGTGCAGCAGCAAAGTGTCCAGTTTCATACTTTAAAACTTTTCTCGGTGAGGGCGGCGGCGGGCGGGTTAGGGGTGGGGGTTCCGACAGACCTGCCCCCACTGCTAATAAAAATCCTAGAGGAAACACTGCTCCCGTTTTGTTATTTCTCCCGGGAAACGTTGCATATGTGGATTAATCATGATTAATCCACTGAAAAATTTGATTAATATATACTGATTACTGATTAATTTGATTACAATTTTTTATCATTTGACAGCCCTAATTTTAATTTTTATATATTTATAATACTTGATATTCTTCTATACATTATTGTAAATTGAATGTCATTTCCACTGTCTTGTTGTCCAATGGGGTGGGGCACTTTCATATCCTTGTGAAAAGCCCTGCTTATTTTTCAATCTCAATGAACTGATGTTAATGGTTCAAATTAAGGTGAGGGCATCTTGTACCAAAATGTCCAGTAATTCCACTGAAGTAATAATAATCAATTTATAACGCATTCTTCAACTTACTTCACAGAGCTCAGGGAACAGCCCCGTCTCTGCAGGTCCTCTGATGCAGTTTCTGGCCGGGCGCCATTTGTCAGGATGGCCTTGTCCAACGTAGCCCGCTGTACCCCGTCTCCCAACTAATCGTCAGAGACAGCCTGGTAATTCGGCAGGTAATAGGGGAGCAGCCCGCTCCTTATGTATTACTACCCAGGAAATGAGACTTTGCCACCACAATGACAAGATGACTGGCAGCTAGATTAGAGCACACACACACAGACAGAAGGAGAGACACACTTCGACCGACCGAGACTAGGAGAGACATACAAAAAAGAGAGACAGAGGGGTATGAGATGGAATGAGAGAAGACAGAAAAGAGATACGGTAGCTAGCTCTGGTGGTGGTTTTTTGCTTCCCAAGACAAGACAGTTAGGTTACATTACAATCATTTAAAGTGAGGATTACATTCCTGAACATTTATTCTGGAGAGAATACCAAAAGAAGTCCATAATAAATTGTGACGGGATACCTGTCACAACAATAAAGATTAATTTGATGTGAGAGGTGGAGTATAGGATTATCTAAAGAAAAAAGGATTAAGGGCTAAAAGTTCCTGTTAAATAAGGACATTTCTAAATAAGAATTTATTTCCGTAATATATCACTTAATGTTTACCCACCACTGCAAAATATATGGAATAAAAATGTTTACTTTTTAAAACAGGCATGGCACTTCAAGCATACATTTTATTCTAGTAAATAATACTTCTTCCATCTTTCATCTAGAGACAGTCATACTTGATGCTCTAAATCAGCTTTGGTTCTGGTGCAGGCTTATCCTACCGTTAAAAAGACGTTTCACTGTAGCTCATATTCTCTCTTTTGCTAATGAGGCACTTGTTTGGAACTGGTAGTAATTCCACTTTCATAAGAGGCTTTGAGCAAACGTGTTTATTCCTTCTTAATCTCTGCACTGACAGTCCCAGAGAAGCTAAACGCCATTCAGAGTTTCTTGAGCCGACCAAGGTGTAGGCCATTAATGCTCCGACATCATCCGGCAGCATTAGACTCTCTGAATGGATGAGTATATTCACTGTGAAGTTCAATTCCACATTGTTTATCTTAGCGGGTTCGCCTGTAGATGTTATAAAAAAAGAACACTTATAACATGGTGGGTTCACAGATTCTCTTAACCCGTCTGTATCTGTGAGCGCGCTGCTTAAGCCCCGCCTCCGCTTTCGACAAGGAAAAAGGACGTACAAACTTAAATGTTGGTGACGTTCATTTATATGTAAAATGAATATTGCAGCAACAAACACGATTGCACTCGATTTCACTAATTTATCCAGTGTTTGAAAAACTTTATTTACACTACTCTGATGACACTATCCCCGCAACAGCTAATGACGACAGCTTACCGTTTGTGTAGCAACAGCAGCTAGCTAACCATCTACCTTATATTTATATTTATTTAAGTCTGTGTTAAGTGTTTTCGGTGCGCGCGGCACTATCGCCCCGACGGACACAGGCTTTCAACAACAGACTCAGCGCGCGCGTCTACAACGCCCCCCTACCCCCTCCCTCCCTCCTCTTATTTTTACAAACCTCCAATGACTCAGTTAACGATAGTTTATCATTCGTAGCTTATAGCTACAGTAGCTAGCTAGATAATGCCGAAAGATAAACGGTCAAAAGTGTGGCTGTATTATTTTTTATTTCTTTCTGTCCCGCCTCCCCCTGCACGGATCTCAGCACAGTCGCTCAGGTCCGAACCTACACTGCTTAATGACAGCCCGCCCCCCCACTCACTAACTCTGAAAAATATTGCGCTTTCAGCATGACAACACAACTGCCAACGTCGCGAGAGTGTATGCAGACGTTTGGCACCCTCCCTCCGTCAGCCCGCCCCCCAGCAGAGGAGGAGAAAAAGTTTGGGGACCCCCGGCTCTATATCGTAATACCACCAAAAAATAAAAACTACTTTAACCACTGGTTATATCACTTACAGTTCTCAAGGACGCACTTACAGACTCACGTTCTTCTCCAGAAACCAGTGGTCTCTTTTGTCCTTTCTCTCCCTTGTCAGCCGGGTGGCGCGCGCGCCCGCTTGCTGTGTGAAGCTCCGACACGCTGATAGGCGGCTTTTCGCTTTTGCACTGTACGGCCCTATTCTGATACTGTGGCGGAAGAAATTTAGCCGTGGCGGCTCGCCACTACCAAATCAACGTAGGGGAAACACTTATCATATATTGTGACAGGCCGTCTGTTTAAGTTAAGTCGTGGTATGTGACGGGGGTGCTGCGGTTGAACGCAGGGCTCCCCACACTTTATTGGCTCACAAGCCATTTTTCACTCAACTTTTCAATCCAAGTAATGGCGATTTACTCCCCCCCGCCTCTCGCTCGGACAGTTCGCCTGCAATAATAATAATAATAATAATAATAATAATAATAATAATAATAATAATAATAATACGGAACAACATCGCTGCATGCCGGGAGCTCAAAACGAATCTAAAATCTATCTATAAAAAACAACTCAACGAGTCTCTCGTCTGTCAGAAGCGATCTGCCAATGGCATGTGATCTACCGGCACTGCGTTAGTGAATGACCGTGTTCCCCTGGTCTAACGCATGCACTCACCCACAGAGTGCGCCCCCCAGTGGAATCTTTAGGAATGGCAGCTACTTTTATAGAAATGTCTTTTTGAAATTCTCACAGTAGCAAATTCATCCGGCGGGCCACACTGGACCCCACCACAGCCGGATTTGGCCCGCGGGCCTCGAGTTTGACACCTATGTGGTAGACCATCTGATCTAATAAAGAAACATTTTTGTGACAACATGTAGTCATATTAAATCCTGGGATTAAAAGGGATGTTTTTACGACCGTTTAAACTCTGTTGGGGTTGCAGTCTTCAGATTTAGGAGCAGGAAATGAGACCGTCAACAGCCTTTTCCCTAAGGTCTTCTGATCATGTTGGAAGCAGTTTTACCACCTGACCTGCTTTGTGGAAGAAGACCAGCACAGCTCCGCACTAAAATTCATTTTTTATTTTTTATTTCAGTCAATCCCACCAACACCCTCAATTATAATAATAGTTACGTTTCAATAATGTCAACTGGCCTTGCAAGATGATTGAATTAGATTTCAGTTCCAATGATAAAGCAGGGGTTGCCTCTTTACCACAGGGAGGTATTTTCCACACAATTGATGAAAAAAATGGGGATTTTCTGGGGATTGCTTCACTGATCCTCAAGAGGGCAAACACCATTACTGCTGGGACATCATCATCATCATCATCATCATCACAAAAGCACTACATGGGTCCACTTGCGTAAGTCTGTTGTAGCTGTGATTGAGGCCTGATTGCTTTCTTCACTGCGGCAAAAGAAAATGACACCAAGAAGCAGCTGTACATCAAAGAAATTGATAAAATTCTCCGCCCCCACAAAAGGTTGGTTATGGGGACCTTTACCAACAAACATGATCATGCATCAGATTGATCATCATCTAGGAAAAGCTGGATTTGCTTTGGCATTGGAACCGTCCTCTCCGAGCTCATAATGATCCCTCCCTTTTCTCCACTTTTCCCTCCGGCTTAGTCAGCCATCTCTTCGCACATTCTTTAGCAGAATACAGAGGAGTGAATCACAGATAAGACAACAGCTTTGACAGAAAACCAGAGACTGATGAAAACAGACGGAGTACAACAACACTCCGTTTCCACTTTTGAAGCTCAGAGGACATAGCGTTGTCTTCACCGTTTCAGGCAAACTCTTGTTGTTTTTATCCCCCACTCGGCTTTGTCAGTACTCATCCATCTCCCTTATTTCTCTTCCCTTCTTTGTACAGTTGCCTTTTCCCTCGTTCAACAGATGACAGAATCAGATGTTTGTTTCCATGCTCGTCAAATGGTTGTCTTTCCCCTTGTTTTCAATGTGTTTTCCAGTTTGTTTAATGGTTTGGTTTTAACCCCTTTCACTGTTTTAGTTCTCCCCCCCCCCGTCTGTTTGCCGTTTGAGTTTTTCCCGCCGGTTTGCCACACGCTGCCAGTCCGACGGCTCGGGTCGAACGAGGTGACCCGCCGCGCATCACTAATGTGCTCAGGGGGATATCAGTCAAATTATGCTCACTGCGGGAGTGAAGACATACACAACACTGGCATCCTCAAGGTTGTGCAACACAAGAGAAGTGACTTTTGCCTACTTGACATGCCCATTTTGTACCGTCTGGCTGCGTTGGGCCTGAGACTGACTGCGGGGCCAACATTGCAGTCAGTTGAAAGCCGGCATCGGTCTTCGGAAAGCTACGAGGTGACCGTCTGTGCTAAATTACTGCAACGTCATCTAAAAAGGAGGTGCGTTTTCCCCAGATCCAGTCAAACACAGCAATCACAGCACATGACTTCAGTGGATGTCTGTGGTTTAGGGCTGACACAGCTTAGCTATACAGAAAGCTTCATATTTACTATTCTTGTATTTTTCTATGGCTTCCGTTTATTATGCATAACGTACATAAATAACACATACACACATCGTATTTATACACACATTATAAACACACACGTGCTAGATGGACATATTCATGCCAGTGTGGAACTGCCTTGCGTTTTTTTTTTTTTTTAAATAGAAAAGTATTTTTGCTTCTGAAAGGATTGATGAAGTTACGTTTGTGTTGCTTGTGTGTAAATGCGCAAACAGTCTCTCAGCTGCTTGCAGAGCAGCAGCTCTGTTCACATTTTGGAGGATGTCATTAATATGTTCCTTTCTTAGCAGGATATTATTTCCCCCACTGGCAACTTCAATCAATAACCAACAGTTGGATGACCCAAACCGATCCACGCATAGAAACTACAATTAGCAGCAGACAAGTTTGTGACTTTGTCACAAAGAGTGAGATTCATGTCTGCCCTTCCCACTGCACAAAAACTAATCCATCCAAATTAACACCCGAGAACAAGTAGGATTTAAAAGATAAAAACTAGCATCATACAGATGTGTCCTTGGCACACTGCCCTGCTACCTCGTGTCCACCAGGGACATAAACTTACCCTGAATGTAGGCAAATTAAAAACACATCAGGCATTAATGAGTAAATATAGCATAAAGAATCCAGGCCAATTAAAATACCCTAGGACTCATCATTTGGGGACCTGTCCTTTAGTAATCATCTCTCACCTGAGGGCTTGTTTAAGGTGTTCTTTCAGACACTTTCTTTTAAACGTAAAAGCTAACTATTGCTACTTCAGTGAATTGGGTGTGGGTTCATATTAAAATATGCACCTGAGAGAGAGACCGGTTTGTTTGGGAGAATCTGTGCTGTTCTACCTCTTTTCATTTTCCTTAGGAACAAACACTTTCTTTTGATACTGATGGATCATCAAGCTCATCTGACCTTTTATTCCGCTCGTCTCAATTACAATGAACTTAATTGCGGAATGCAGTTGCCATGTTCAAATCTCTTCGGGTAAAATAATAACTGAAGAATAAACGGTAATAGAAAGTCATGTATGCGTGTAACAGTAGATTCCTGTGCACCACAGAATAAGAATAAACTATTTTCGGTGGACAAATAGTTTGTCTTTTAGTGAATGTAGAATACAATACAACTGAAAATCAGAAACCAAATTCAGGGAAGCAAGCCAATCTCTACGTATACTGCGCCAGTAATGTTTCTGTTAATACAACAAATCCCCTCATCGCTCTATCCCTCTCAAACGCGACGCTGAGTGTTTGTCTATTCTTGTTGACAGGCAAATATTATACATTCAGGTCCGAGCGGGAGGGTGGTCGGGGGGCTGTTTTAGCCTTGATGTACCTAAACCAGCTTATCAAATAGAGACCACTGGATATTTGTCACGTGTTTCAGAGTCCTTTGTGATTCCTGGTGCATGCAGATAGGGTTAGGGTTAAGAGCCCTGAGTGATCAATCAATGGAAATATCAAACAATAACATAGTGAGAACCTGTGAGTCACTGCAACCAGGGGAGATCCTTCAGCATGCAGCCATTTATGAGCACCCAAATATTCTACTGTTTATATAGCGGCAATAAGAGAAATCTCTCCTGTAGAACATAATGATGTATCGGATGTTCACAACTACTCAAAGCTAGGAACGTGTGATTTTGTTTGTGCCTTTAGTTCAGACACATTTGTAAGTATTAATGCCAAAGAATAAATAGAGATGTTAAACAGAAATGTTTTCACACCAGCCATTCATTTGATCATAATAGCAATGTTTCAAAGCACAATCTGGATGTTGAAGCTTTAAATGCGATCATTTAAAGGGACAAGTCAGAGATCCCAAACAAAACTCAACTATTCTAGGTCAGAACTTCATTCAGTTTTTTTTCCACAACGCTGTTGGCTAGAAGGTTCAACATGTCTGCAATTCTTTAGAAGTCATTCACTCCCAATTTCACACTTTGCTAAAGTGTGCATCAGCAAGACACTGGGTCAAAATGTTTGTATTCTTAATAAAGAAGAAAATGTTGAATACAGAAAATTTTAGGAAAATAAAAAACACGGAAAGGCAATCATAAGCAACGGGAAGATTACGGAAAATAAGTACAACGTGTACATCATTAAGTGTAAAATGAATAAAATTGGTGAGTGAGGGAAATTTCTCTTTAATGTGATTAGGCAGCAATTAAGAAACAATCAGTTCTAGCGTGTGGTTCTGGCATGCGGCCCTTCGTGGTCACAATGTGGGTTAGAACAGGTGATATGATTTTATCTTCGTTTATAAAATGTTCAGAAATTATTACTTTTGTGTTCTCGTTTGTACTACATTTCATACATTAAAAACATTCTTATATTTTCCTATTCCAAATACCAATCCTCTTAAAAGTAGCACTGAATGTTACAAAAATCCTATGATACACAAAGCACCGTTGAAAATAAGGATTTGAATTGACTTAAGAATCTGCCGATGTGGTTTGTAGTGGAAGCTTTCTGGAGCAGCAAAAACCAAACAATACGAAGGTTGATTCCAACATAAAAGTAACGCTCACCTTTAGAACACCTCATCTATATGTGGCGCAACGCTTTTGAAATGTTCAGCTCTCAGTCTGACCCAAACAAATTACACATTCTGCTCACATCAAAAGTAAGCTTATCCACGCATACAATTACTGTACATTCCCAATAACGGCATCAGTTCTGTGTATGAGTGTTTAATTAAATACATTTCAACATGCTTCTAACCACATCTTACATTGGTCTGCTCATTTACATGTTTAGGATACAACACAGAAAACCTCTGAACTGTCTCTCCAGGAAACATAACGCACTTTTTTTTCCCACTAGTTTGTTGTCAGCGTCTTGCAGAACACTTAATTTATTTAACTGAATAACATTGTCATCAAGAAGGAAAAGAGGTTTCATTCTAAAAAACAGATATCTGCTATTTCAAAAAGGTGACACTTCCAGTAAAGAAATTGACTAATCTGAGAAGAAGGTTATTTGGGAATGCACGTGTGATTGACAGGACCGCAATGCACTAAATTATAGATATAGGAGAACACTGAGTAATTTCAGCCAGAATGGGATTGGAAGTGATGCATTTTCTGAACGTCATTAAAATGAGGAATGAGATACGAGGTGTCTGTAAGACATTGACAGGCAGCTTACATTATTCATCTCAAAGTGCTCTTTCTTAACAACCCCCTACCCCACACCCACACACACAGACACACATGCACACAAACACACAAAGTATGTGTATGAGCAAGGAAGGAGGAGAAACTGAGGTGAAAGTGCATAAGAAACAGAATGGAAACAGAGGCGGGAAGGAAACAAGCAGATGAGAACAGTGAGAGACGGACAAACAGATGTAACAGAGAAACCAATTGGGGGAAAACGTACAGACAACCAGAGAGCGACAGACAGACGGAGACACACTGATACAGTCAATTGGATTTCATTTGAGGAAAACAGTGTTAGCGGTAGTGCTGTCCAGCCATGTGTGTAGTTTTTCAGTCTTGCACTGCCATCTGGTGGCGACAGAAGTTTGTGTTTATTGTATTCAAATAATTGTTTTAAATGAGTGACTTCCTACAAACTAAACATCATAGAATATCGGTGCTCTAGGTTGTAAGACACAATTGTTCATTAGGTGAACTACACAAAAAAAAAAATAAGATAACAAATGTCTTGTAAGCTAACAAGGAAAGGATAAGCTGGCCATTGCCTCATTACAGCTGGTTTGTGTTACTACAACGAACTAGAGCATTCTGAGTTCAATGTTGAGTATAGGCAACCACCTTTGTGAAATGGTAACCAGTTGTTGGTCTTTGATTGCCATCAATGACCACCTTTTTAACTAAGTGAATACGTGAAAAGGTTGCTTGACCCTTGTTTCAACATTACAAATCCCTTCGTTCTCCAGACATCTTACTAGCCGGCTTGCCAGATGAAGGAGCACAAGAGTCTAAAGGCTTATGAATATTTTGGGCTTGTTTGGGTCCAAAAAAAAGCATTGTTTGACTGCAGTCAAACTGCAGTCTTTTATGCGGGTGAAAGCTAAACACTCATCACACCAGCAGCTGAAACCTCAATTACTCATTTTGTAAAGAAACAAGTGCTTACAATAAATCTATGGTGTAAATATGGTATACTCGGTCAGTTCAGTCGAACATGCGCGCACACGCACACAAATGCTTGAGTTCCCCCTTAGGCATGCAGGAGGGCAGGGGGGGGAGGGGGCGGTTCATGCGTCACATGGGTCTCATTCCATCAGCGACAGCTGTCTGCTTGCCTCTCTGTCCTCATCCTGTCTCCCTACGCCGTCCATCGGTCTCTCCTCACTCCCCCTGCGCTGCGTCTGTCATTGAGCTTCCCGCTGCCCTCTGCTTCTCTATCACGCCGGTATAAGAAGCTGTACTGGAGGAATTACCGGAAGAAAAACTTCCACGTGTGACAAAGGATGAGTGTTGATATTTGTGTATATGTGTATATCCTGACACACACACACCCAGCTGGCACCCGTGCCAAGTATGCTGAGATTTGGGGTGCTGCTGCTGCTGGGTGGGTGGATGGGGGAGGTGGAGAATCCAGAGCTCAGAGTTCCCTTACTGGGCGACACACGTTCCCACCACCACTCATTCAGCGCCAGTTAGCTTGAGGGTAGCCTGCGACCTGCTCACTGCTTAGCTACACGTTGACTAACGGATGCTTTAGATTTACATAAACGTGGGGTGGGGATATGAATCTCTCTACGGTCCAGATCTTGCTGCTATGGATTCTCAGTTTACTTGCCGGTAAGCCTTTCTCCCACTCTCTCAGTGTGCGTTTGTCAAGGGAGGTAAATATCTTGGTATTGTGTTTTTTAGCTTCCTGTAGTAGCTCAGGTACTGAAAACATCCAATGTTGTATTGTTCCCTTGGATTAACACTCCAAACTACTGTCCTGTTGAAATTATATTAACCAACTTGATATTTAGAAGCAACAATCCAGCTGTCTTTTTATGAAAAACATCATCTGTTGTGTAAACAGTTTCCAATGAAAACATAACCCAACCCAAAGTTTTGTACATACAAGATACAAGACTTCTTTAGATAAAGCCTTGATCTCCCCCAAAACACCAATATACCATATCAAAGAGTATCCTCTATTCTAGCTTATTTTCAGCAGATAGTATTAACATGGACTCAAATACAACTAGAAGGAATGTCCACATTTTCCAGCGAGAATTTGGCAGGAAAAACTTGTCCCCTTGTATTCTGCAGTTGTGGTTCAGTATCATGCAAGATTCCAAGTTGAGTGGGCTGTGATTGACAGCTCCAAGTGGCTCCTCTGTCCCGCCTCCCATCTATTTTTGTATGTGGCCAGATCAAAGCAGGCTCGCAGGACAACAGACAGGCAGCAGAATGAACATCAGCATCAGCACTGTACATCACGGAGAAAAGTTGCCAAAAGAATGAGTAGTCCCGAGCAGTGTGTGCATCTCCTCTGCTCTTCCTGGCTAAATAAAACAAGATCCTATAGTTGTGACCGAGTGTGGATTCCCAAGAGATTACCCAACAAGAATCAGTATTTTATGTTAAAAAAAAAAAAAAACCCTGACAAAAAATAAAAAAATAAACTAATTTGGATTTAAAAATCCCTGGGGTCCAAAATGAGCTCATCACTTTAAATGGTTAAAGTGATGTAATTTTAAAAAGGCATAAAACTTTAGAAGTTAAGATAACTAGATATTTGTCTTTTGTGCCTCTGAATAAACGCAGCTTGATTGTGGTAGTGCATTAAAATCAGTCACACCGAAACAAACAAGAATTAGAAAGTTTAAAGTTTTTCCAAACGACCACAAAAACCATTGTGCTTTCTAAAAGGAACCAGATCCAGGTAAAATCCTGATGAAAGGCAATGTTCCATAAAAGCGTGACACAGATATCAGCTGTACAACAGAACCAGTCAATGCAATGCCTCCAAAAAAGCACATACGGTAAAATCATTCCCCAGTGCTTGTTACACCAGCAAGTGTAGCTGGTATATGTTCATAGGTCTAAAGGCATGTTTAAAAAGGTAAAAGAGCTGAACGTCTGTTAGCTAGAAACACCTTTTTGTATAGAGGTGTTAAATGCAGGTTAAATGTTCTGAGCTCTGACTGATCCAGACTTACTGCCGAGAGGGTAGGCCATGGACTGTCTTTCCAAAACACCGTCTTAACACTCAGATTAGGTTCTGCTCGCAGGACTTATACAGTAACGTACTTTATCTCAGTGCTTAGACAGCTGGTGAGACACTCAGCGGCAAGGCTTTTCACCAATGTGGCACGCCGGTCACTCCACGTGTGTTGATTTGTCTGCATGTGCCTGTTGCTGTCTCTCATCTGTCGTCATTTCCTGTATCGCCCCATCTGTATTCTCTAACACATCCCTCTCAGTGAAGGGTTTCGGGTTGCTGGTTGTAAGCTTGGGAAATGTTTGCCGTGTGAATCATAGTTAAAAGCAATCCGCTGGCCTCCCTCTGGCTTCACCTGCGATCTTGGTGCCAGTGTGAAAACATTTGAGCAGACGTGCGAGTCAGCTGGATGTGGCGACATGTCATACTCAAAACATCAAAGTGAGCACAAACTGAAGTGGCCTACTGTGCAAAACCAGTTTGTCCACCGAATGAAGTTCACATTACTTTCAAAATAAGCATGAAGGTTAACAGACTATGGTCTGGCTGAAATATTGGCGTATTTGTCTTATTAGGTCCAGTATTCTGCTCAGAAGACGAGACGCGACTGGTGAAAAAGCTCTTCACTGGTTACAACAAGGTGGTTCGTCCCGTTGAGCACTTCAGTGAAGCCGTGGTGGTCACTGTGGGACTCCAGCTGATACAGCTCATCAGCGTGGTAAGAGACACGCTAGGGATGGTATCACCAAAGGCTAAATATGTAAAACACACTGTAAAATACTCAATTTAAGGCCTTATGGTTACAATATTTGTCCTTGTGGCTTTCAGGTATACTAGCAATACTATTAAGAGTGAAGACAAGTTTGATTTCTGCATCTTATTTTTAAGGAATAATTGAGTAACATAACTGGTCTTCTATTTGTGCCATTTTACCTTCCAGTAATACAATGTTTACCTCGGCCACAATTGGAACCGTAATGGTCCCAATGAGACTAGCGGTGTCTGCAATTTCACTTCACAAGTGATGTCAACTCAAGGTTATGTTACTTGAAGAAAACTATAAAAAAAAGGTATCTCATAATTTATAGCCAGTAACTTCATCCGAGAAAATATAGCATCAATGGTAATTAAATGAAAAGGGCGATTTGAAAACCTTCTTCAGATTCAATTTTATGTCATAGTGAAATGAAAATAGATTATTCAGCAATAACAAAATCTTCTCTTTGCAATTACCATACCAACACAATATAGAAACAAGGTTTCTCTCACATAAAAACAACAATTCCACGAAAATTTCCAACATGTCTTCGCGCAGCAGCCAAAATAATGCCAACAACCAGGAATTTGGGGCAAGAAATTGACAAAATTCACATAGACAAAGATGCAACGAGGTGATTGAGAGGCAATGACAAAAGGCGTAGCACCCATGTTTGCGTTTGAACTGCAGCACCAAGCTAATAAACAAGAATATCGGCACGGCGGCCACTAAACACAAGCAGCACAATGAAAATTAAAATAAATAGCTCTTACTTTTCGTAGCTCTCCTTCTGCGTTCACTCCTGCTACAGAAGCGAGATCACAACAAGAATAGCGTCTCTCTGATGGCACAGCGGCCAAACAACAAAACAAAAAGTACTACACAACCACAATGCGGATAATATACA
This sequence comes from Apeltes quadracus, assembly GCA_021346845.1. NCBI lineage: Eukaryota > Metazoa > Chordata > Actinopteri > Perciformes > Gasterosteidae > Apeltes > Apeltes quadracus. The sequence continues at coordinate 1,354,394 of CM037922.1, read as the reverse complement.
AGTGGATCTTGATGTTGCTCTGCTTCTGCGTCTTTAGCTTGCTTAACCAGTCGAGATAATCCAACAATGGCCCTTCACACAATGCAAGTGTATAGGGATCCACTAAAAAAAGCTAAGTTCAAACAATCTTCATATGGAAATATATTATAACTCATCTTCAACAGCACAATAGTTGACCAATTTAGTTTAAGTAGCACAATTTTCACCCCAACATTGGGAACATTTGAGCTTCTTCAGCCAATATACACCTCTCAGGGGTAAAACTTCCAGTCTGGAAAACCAGAGTCAATGAAATGTAGCAGTACTGTTCCCTTCCAGTGCAGAGTGGCCTGGCATGGCAGCAATGTTTGCCTTTCCACTGCAGCACCAGGCAAATAACAAAACACAAGCAACACAAGCCCAATGAAAGATAAATGAACTAGCTCTTACTGTTTGTAGCTCTCCTTCTGCGTTCAGGCTGCAAAGAGGACCGTCCACGGCACGTCGCAATGAATGGAGTGAAGAGGATTTCAAGATTTCAAATGTTTATTCTGGGTCCATCCAGCAGAGTCCCAGCAAGACACAACCCTGATGCAAATAAAACAAAAAGTACGTCTTACTGTAGCGGTGCTTCGTGGTCTATAGGGACACAAAACAGTTCAGAGATGACCCGGCACCCAAATACCACCAGTCTTTACCTTGTTCAAACAATCTGTGAACCCTTCACACAATGCAGGTGAAATCATTTTTATTAAAAAGGAAGTAAAGGCATAACTCATCTTCATCAGCACAACGGTTAACATATTTCACCCCAACAAAACGGAACCTTAAGCTAGTGTGACTTAACTATACAACTTCTCAGGGGTATGACACCAAGATCAGTGAACCAGTCACTGTAATGCATCGTAAGGTCACATACGCAACAGTATTTAAGGTCATGCTAACGTTTGCCTCAAAGTTTGGCAAATATTTAGGGCTGTCAACTTTAGTCGACTAATCGGTCGGATGCCGTCTTGGTCGACTGACATTTTCATTGGTCGACCTAGTTGCATTTTTTTTTTTTCACACCAAAAAAAAAGTTAATTGATTTACTCCTTAATATACTATTCCTTTACAAGCAGTTATATATTACTGTAATCTAAATAGAATTAGTCTATGTTTTATCACCAACTTTAAATGCTTTCATTTAGGCTGTTTTGTAACAGCGCCACAGTTCAGCGCACCGCGTAGAACACTCGGAACCTCTCGCCGTCGGAGCCCGTTACGTCTCCGCGCTTTAAAAAAAACGCTTTAACGTCCGCGAGCTGAAGTTCAGAGGTCGCTTCTTCATTAAAGAGCGAGCTCCATCACCTCCCGCGTCAGGTCCGTTAGGGTCCGCGCGGAGCTGATCCGACCGGTGACTCCTCCGCGTGAGTAATCCGTCAGTTTGCATGCTTTTTTTAACTCGTGTTGTAGGCTACGGCCCGGTTAGGAATGTGGTTGGGGACCGCTGTTGTAGTCGACTAATCGTCGACTAAGGACAAGACTTTGGTCGACTAAGCATTTCTTTGGTTGACTACAGCCCTACAAATATTGCCAAATCTCTTAGTCATCTTCTACATACTACCACAATCCCAATAAACATACCTTCCCAGAGATGACACAGCGGGCATAAAACCAGCGCAAAAGCAGCAGATAAACAATAAGCAGCTCTCACTGTTGTAGCTCCATCCGGGTCTTCGGCGAGAAGAACCAGAATGAAATCACACCCCGGTGGACGGCAGTTAACGTTGCTAACGTAACCCGGCTACCGTTAGCTAGCCTTGGCGCTGGTGACACCCACAAGAAAATCAGAACCGTTGGCGATAAAATAATATTTTTTACCCTTTCATCCTTCAGCGTTCATGTTATGTCCAGTTATCCCTCCCAGAAAGACGCTCGAGATCCAGAAAGCCTTCTCTTCACACGGCACCACCTCCAGAAAACCTGAAACGCCATTGTTAGCGTTAGCGTTAGCAGTGAACCCTAGCCATTTTTGTTTTTCTCACAGGCAGTAAATCATTTCGGTTCATCTCCCCGACTCGAGTATCTACCCACGATATGATGCCTCACTCGCTCGCTCACAGGGCAGAGCCACAGTTCGGTCAATGTCATTCCAGTACTGCTTTCAGAACGTCCGAAATCCTGCCGATTGCCAGTCGGTGAGGTCTCTCAGTTGGCCATGAAATTCCTTCATTTTTTTGTCGTAAACCCGCCAAAGGTTCTGAGCATGCGCAGTGTGGGTTTCCCGGACTGCGGATACTTGACTTTGAGCCAAACGTTTCGGGTCACTTTTCTCAAACTGTAAAACAATGATAAATGTACAAGCCAGGATGTTTTACGCTTTCATCCAGAGTTACCCACACATTTATCTTAATCTTTGCTTCTAATTCAAGTTTCAAAAGGCCTAGTTCATGTAGTATTTATAAATGAAGTGGAAACACTGGCACATCGTTTAACCAACTACATAGATTCACTAAAAATTCCCATTCAAATTCAATGGGTCCTGTTTAAATTAAAAAGTTATTTCCTCCAGTTAATTAAGATCTAGGAAGTTGTGCGGCTGCTGCTACACTTAAGGAAGGAGTGTGTGTTCAGGTTCACTTCCACTGTTGTGCTTGAACTAATTGTGCAGTCAACCCGAAGTAGTGTAGTGGTGGGACAAAAGTGGAACATGATATGGTAAATAATAATTTTAAAGCGGCAGGTGCATTATAAAGTAGTATTGTAGGGCGGTTTAATATATCACAAAGGTAAATGTAATAGAAAAACTAAAGATATTCAGTACGGTAGTATAGCATATTGTATAGCATATTGTAACTTAGAAGTTCAGGAAAAGGGCTACGCTATCGGTCTATCCAACTGACACCTGAAGTCAAAAACAGAGGAAACTTAAATCAAACGTATAAAACTACACAACAAAAACTATAAATAGTATAACTAGCTATGCGAGTTCCTGCATTAAGAAAATTCAGCGTCCCAACATAGCGGTTGCTGATCGTGAGCGGCTGAAACTCATCCCCATGTGGTGTGAGACCCGAACCCCGAACGTTGTTCCGTTCCTTTGTTAATGCAAACTAATCATACGCCGTAATTGAAACATCCACCTTGTAAATGCAATCGACCAATGACAACTCACACTTATAGATATTTTCAGACCGGTATATATGGATTTTTTCAGATTTGTATTTTAAAAAACATTTTTAAGTATATTTTCAAATTGTATCAGTAATGATGATTTATTTTTAATAATAAATACATATTTTTAATAATAAATCCCTGAATAAAATTAGTCAATTACCAGAAGTAATTCTATTGAAAAAAGTGCTTTTTGTTCCTTTTTACTTTTAAAATGAGGAAACTGATACTTTGATAGAAGTGAAGGAGAAACGAAAGAGCCCAGCGTGGTCATAGAGAGCGGCTGGCTCAGCTGACTAAAACCATAAAAAGGATTTACGGCAGCTCACCTGGGGTTTTTATCAGCAGGTGCCCGCTCAGCTCGGACGGATGCTGCACGAGTGCATGCTGGATTGCCTGAAGGAGGACCTCCACATGGATGCATTAATATTTCATGGAGGAATTCAAGAGCTGCTAAATCAACAGCTTTGACTTCAAGAATAATAAGCTGGATAGTTTATGTCCCTAAATGTACTTCTTAAAGTTACAGTGACACAGTCTGCCCATAGAAACTCAAAATAAATGTTTGCATGTTGTATTCTGGTCCTGAAATCTCTCCTGAAAATGTTACCAGCCTTTGATTGTTTTTCTCTATTGTTCTGCCACATAGGATGAAGTTAACCAGATTGTGACCAGCAACGTTCGTCTCAAACAGGTACGTGTGGCTGTTGAATTCAATGACTACCATGTATTATTTTATATGTAGATAAGTGAGAATTTATAACAATATTTGTATTTGTTCTGTTGGGTACAACTTAGAAAACAAAACCCCAAAATTGGCTTCTTCAGTGCTTAGGCAGGCTAAATGTTCAGAGGTTTTCCTGATTTTTGCCCTAGCGCTGGCTAGATGTGAACCTGGATTGGAATCCGGACGAATTCGGAGGCATCCGGAAGATAAGAATCCCTTCAACCGACATATGGAAACCAGACCTGGTGCTGTACAACAAGTAAACGCACCACTCAAACCCCCCTCGATCGCCACAACGCCTTGCGGGCCCCTCTCACTGTTTCCCCCCTTTTGTGACCTCCCGCCCTTCCTCCTCCACCAGTGCCGACGGCGACTTTGCCATCATCCACCAAACCAAAGTCCTGCTGGAGCACACCGGGATGATAACATGGAACCCCCCCGCCATCTTCAAGAGCTACTGCGAGATCATTGTCCTCCATTTCCCATTCGACCTGCAGAACTGCAGCATGAAGCTGGGGACGTGGACGTACGACGGACGGCTAGTGGTCATCAACCCAGTGAGTGTATCACGCATTTATAAGTCAATGTGTGTCTGTGTCACAGTGTAATGGCGAGAGATCGCACGACAGTTTTACCAACTGTCCCATTACCACTGTCGTCAAGCTGTAGTTTACAGCATGTCGCCCTCAAATATATCCCTGTTTATGAGCCTGTTCCATCACAAGGCTTCATCTCCCGTGCTCGCCTGTGTTTCAGGACAGTGACCGGCCGGACCTCAGTAACTTCATGGAGTCTGGCGAGTGGGTGCTGAAGGACTACCGCAGCTGGAAACACTGGGTTTACTACACTTGCTGCCCCGACAAGCCGTACCTCGACATCACCTACCACTTCCTGATGCTGCGCCTGCCCCTCTACTTCATCGTCAACGTCATCATTCCCTGCATGCTGTTCTCCTTTCTCACCGGACTGGTCTTCTACCTGCCCACCGACTCCGGTGCGTATAAAGTATAAAGCACAAGTTAGTTCATCACTTTGTCTCTAAATCCCTGAATCGGCACCAATGCTACGAATGAGAACTGTCTTTGGGTCTGTCCCCGCTCCCCAGGAGAAAAGATGACCTTGTCCATCTCCGTCCTGCTGTCTCTGACCGTCTTCTTGCTGGTCATCGTGGAGCTGATCCCCTCCACCTCCAGCGCCGTGCCCCTCATCGGGAAATACATGCTGTTCACGATGGTGTTTCGTCATCGCCTCCATCATCATCACCGTCATCGTCATCAACACGCACCACCGCTCGCCCAGCACGCACACCATGCCCGCCTGGATACGCAAGGTCCGGTTCTTTAGTTTTCTTTTTGCGTCTATACCTGTGGAGGCTAAAGTAGATGTTGTGCGTGACTGAATAAAAAGGAACCAATCTTCTCGTGTGCCAGGTCTTCATCGAAACCATTCCCAACATGATGTTCTTCTCAACCATGAAGCGTCCCAGTCAGGAGATCCGGCAGAAGAGGATGTTCCCCACCAACATGGACATCTCTGACATCTCAGGCAAGGCCGCGCAGAGATGGTCCCACTGACATTTGGACGTGTGGACAAGTGGCACTTGACCTTGGGCAGCGGGTCAAGTGTTTGTGTGTGTGTGTCAATGTGCTGCAACACGCAGGTGTTGTGGTCGGGGGGGAAGTTTTAGTTGATGCAAACTGATCCCAGCGTTGAAACACTTCCGTTAAGCACAAAACAGCTGTACTTACTTAAAGTTTACCAGGATGCCGTTTCACTCTTTGTTTTATTATGACTTTTATAAATATGATTTATTCCAACTAGTACGATCGGTCTCTCCTGTGCAGGTAACCCCGCCCCAACCAGTGTCACCTACAAGTCTCCCATCACCAACAACCCAGAGGTCCGCAGCGCCATTGAAGGGGTGAAGTACATCGCTGAGACCATGAAATCAGATGAGGAATCTAACAATGTAAGACACACAATTATTCATACAAGTCCTTTAAGCCAAGTTTCTTCCAAGGCAGCACATTAGCCAGTGTGATATTGTATCTAAAAAAATACAAAGCTTTTTTTAAATTGCAGAAACTAAAATGAATACACTCGCCGAGCAAAAAAGCCTTTAGGTTTACAAACGTTGGTCTTTTTGGTCTTTTGCATTGGCAATTAAACATCTTTAGAGCAAAACGTTAAAAACAGAAAGCAGCCAAACTCCTCATATAACTAAGCAAAATGCCCGTTGACCCATGACTCTCTTCTGCTTCCAGGCCGCAGAGGAGTGGAAGTTCGTTGCTATGGTTCTGGACCACATCTTGCTCTGCGTCTTCATGGCCGTGTGCATCATCGGCACGCTCGCCGTCTTCGCCGGAAGACTCATCGAGCTCAACACGCTGTAGACGACCAGACCTCACATTTAGAGTCACACACAAACGTGCAAACACACACACAACCAGTGTGTCAGGTGTTTTCCTCATGTTATTACTCTTATAAGCCATAAATGTAATTGTTTTATGTTTTTCAGCAGCTTGATTTACGGTGTGGCTCAAAACAGAGAATGTTTTCATGTCTGAGGATGAATGTTATACATCTAGAGCAAATGCGGTCTATTAACATTTTACATTGTATTTCGATCTAACTTTGCCAGTTGAGTGTTTAGTCTTTGAGTGCAGGCAGGATTTATTCCTTCCTGGAAGTTTTATTGGTTTGATCTGTCTGACACTCCTTTGACTTTTATAGACGTTTATATTGTGTAAATATGGAGTGGCTTTGTGTGCTTTGTGTAAATTCCGCCCGATTCTGCTGTACCGTTTAAATATTAATTTTGGAAAGGCTGTTTTCAAACACGCTGAAAGGCTGTTTTAAATCTGTTTAAACTGATCTGCTGTTACGTTTCCCAGTGTGACTCAGTTTTATATTTTAGCAACTTAACATGGAAATGAACACCTGAGTAAATGAGTGTTTTTATTTTTGGGAACATGCAGTTGATGCTGAAAAGAATTTTTGTGCAAATTACTGTTTGCTGCAGTGAATAAAAAAACTTGGACGGAAAATAAGCAACACCACATACACAATGTATTTGTGAAGATGTGAAAAAAGTGACAAATTAAAATCATTGGTTATTTTCTACCAATCTATCTTTCCTTATTGTATTAATACATTCAGTATTATTTAATATATTGCATATTACTTCTCATGATGAATGTCAACTATGTTGGTCAGATTTATCTGACTAATTTACTAATCTGTTTAATTTGGACGCAAACTAAACCATCTGTGAAGCGGACATGCAAAGCGTTTAAGAACCACAACTTGAACCATTTATTGTTGAGAAACTTTTATTAGGCGTGCCATGCGTCCACGAAAGGACAGCCAGCGCTGGCAGAAAAGTTAACAAATAAATATAGCGGAGCAAAACGCCTGTGCTTGAGCCAAAAGCAGAATCTGAGGCCTTTTAAATATTAAATATAAGTGACAGCCTCATACTTGGAACTTTGAGTCATTATGAGGAATAAAAAGTTTGTAAACATTTTAACCATCAAATATCAAAATGTGGTCACGGAGTCTTTTTAAACTCATCACACGGTTCCTCAACATCCAACAAGCTCTTTGTCCAAAAGCACTTTAGCTGCGATGTGCTGATTGAAATGGAAACTTTTACCTAAATATTCTGGATAGTTGTGAGTTTTTGAGGAACTCACCGACTACCTAGAAATGCACAAATTAAAAAATACATATTTAAAAAGGATTCAATGTGTTTTTTTTGTGTTGTTGTACCCTCTCAAGCCCGTTTTGTCCACTGAGCCTGTGTGCGCCTCTAGTTCCAGACCTGCACAACACAGGTGACACACATTTACATTTGCATAGACACCAGTCATTTCTTTTGGCTCCATTTGATGACAAAAAGAAACAGGCTGCGCCAACGGACCTGCTTCACTGTTAGGTTGCTACAGCAGATAGACACGGTGCAGATCACACCGTTAACGCATGACAATAAAAACCACTACTGTGAGGTCACAGACAGGAGAATACATCAGCATGTTGTTAACCAATGCTACCGAGCCCTGAAGCAGGTCTGCACGTCTCAATAGTGATTAATACCTCAAAAGGATTCAAACACAATACGGCCAAATAAATTAAGAGAAAACCAGTGCAAATGACATAAAGATAAAACAACAGGTAAAACAACAGTAGAATTGGCAAAGTATCGGTTACAATAACTGATTGGAGAAAAAAAAACAATGGAGATAAATCGATAATGGCACAGTTTTTCCGTGCCGTCAATGAATCTTAATATAAGAGCGCATATGAAGCGGCGGGCTGAGGCTGAAAGCTTTTTACCACACATTTAAAACAGTCTACAAACTGATCAGGCTTCAGTTTTGTTAAACTTCCTCACCAGCAAGTTAGAGACGTGCAGCAGCAGCAGATCTGAGGGCAGCGAACGAGGAGAACGACGCTTGCAGCAGCGTCAATGTGGTCAAAACGTTAATATCATAAAAGTACGCGAGCGGTTTTAAAAGTGGGGCACAAGCTTGTGTGGGATGTGAAGAAAGCAAGACCTTGAAATAATTAATAATGTTTCAGACCTGGATTTGTGTCATAATAACGTGTGAACTCAATCAAAATATGTGTAATTAGCTAAATTAATGTTTTTCACTGCAAATATGAACCAGCAGTTCTGCCTAAAATCTAATAGATCATACAGCAGCAAAACAACTACAGCCAACCTAAAAGAACCTTATAGTGTAAATCATACAATACTGAAGAATTAACGAGGTCAGTCTCCACATTTAGAGCATCACAAGCAGCCGACGGCTCTGTGGAGAAACAGCTCCAAGATCAAAAGGACAATCGTGGATCTGACACCTTCCAACTGGGAAGGACTTCTTTTTGCATCCATTTAGGCAACACCGTTGGACAATTCTAATCGACCATGTGATGAGCACAGCGCATTGCTTTATTGAGGGGGACATGCACCGCTTTCTGCGCTCATCATCTCCATGATCATCTCTGCGCGCTCGGGGGAGTGGCACCGGTGTAGTTTTGGTTGAAGGGAGGAACAATATAATCAAAATACTGTTGGCGACCGTCCTTGTCCACCTATATTGCTTTTAAAATGCCACCTGGGTGTCGTGTCCAGTAGCAACACCTTCTGCTTGGACCGGATGATCCTCGTCTGGACTCCCTGCAACTACGGAGGCAGAGGCTCAGTCTCATGGGGGGCGCTGTGACTCTGCTCCGATTCCAGCTCTTCCTCCCCCTGCGCCACCGCTTCCTCCTCCTGCGCCACCGCTTCCTCCTCCTGCTGCGGCTCTGATTGGCTCTCACTCTGTGCTTCTTCGGAGGGTCCTTCGTCCACCCCCAACTCCCTCTCATCTGAGGAGAAGATATGCCAGTAAAGGTGTGTATGTGTCCAGTAGATTCACGGAACAGTAGTGAAAGCTGAGAGAAACAGATAGTGGGAATAGTTTGCAATGCAGCACATGATTGGTTTTGAGGGGGGGGGGTTTCTAATCAATGAGAAATCAAGGAAAATCGAAAGCATTCCTTTGTTAGGTTTGGGGGAAGTCGAGATTGGAATTAAAACCGCCGTTTTTATTTTAAAATCTCAAACTACCCTAAAAAAAATGCATCTGAATGGCGGTTAAAATGATCACATGAAACCGTATGCACAATTCCGACGATTACAGATCCAATAATCTTGTGTTAATGAATAAGATCTGGACCCAGGTCTGGTGAAAACATCCAATCTTCTCTCTCGCTCTTAGTGCGATTAGGCGGAGCGGATTGTGGATCGGCACTGGGTTCCATTACGTTATGGGTTCTAGGGCGGAGAGAATGGATCCATTCCATGGGGCAATCAATGAGCTCAGATTAAGCCGGATCTGGCAATGCAGGGAGAGGAGGGGAACCTGGACTCTGCAGAGGTCGGTTCTGAGGGGTCTTTGGACTCTGCTGGATCCGGAAACTGTGGACCAAATTCCAGGCAGCAGGAGCCTTGGCTAGAGGCAAGATCACACCGTTAAACCCGCCGGTCAGTAGAACGCAGCGCGTGTCTCACAAGAGGAAAGATACTGAAAGATTCTGTCATGCCAGTGAATTTTAACATTACGGTTGCTCTAATAGATTGTATAAGGTGGTGGTGCTGCTCACTAGCTACCTGAAGGGCAGAAGCTGACATCGTTAGCGTCGGGAGAAGAATTAAACACAAACTCATGAGAGCGCTGCTCTACGGAGCCGTGAACGCCAGCGGTTAGGACGTGGAGTAAGTGACATTCAGGTGCACAGCACGGGGAGACGCCCTGCTGGCTGCTCGTCTGTGCTTTTTTAAGTACCTCCAGAGGGGGGCGCACTCTCCTCTGTGTCCGTCCCAGAACGCGGCGCCGGTCCGGGGGAACGTGACTCTGCCCGCAGCCTCCTCTCGTAACTGAACTCCGGGAGCCGGGGAGCCTGCGGACGCGTCTTCCTGGCCGGATTCAGCAGGTAGCAGTACGCACAACGGAACGCTGAGGAGACCATGTAGTCAGCGCTCTTAGCTGAGAGTCCTTCTCATTGAATGTAATGGAGGGGGTTCGGTTCTTACCAAGATATTCAAACTCTTCTTTCAGGGCCATGCCGTTGTGAGAAAAACACTGCTGGCAGACGAGAGCGTATCTGCAGGAAAGGGAGGAAATACTTTCAATGAGTTTTAGTTCAGTAAAAAGAAAAATTTCCATTAATTTACTGTGACCACCTGCCCCCCAGAGGACCTCTGAAAACCCCACGAGACAGAGGTGAACATGGTAAACAGCTCAATAGTTGCAGCTAGGTGCCACATTGGACACACAAGTCCTAAAAGCCAGGAGAAATGATGATAGCATAACACAACAGCAGCTCTTTTGTTCCTTTGTACAGTTTGTGTTGCTGCTTCTATTCATACGTGTCACTCGTGTGGGTGGGGCAGCGTCAAGCAGGTAGAGGAGGTGTGACAATGAATAAACTCCCATGTTGTGAATCTGCAGACTGATGACGGATAATACGAGTTTGGGGTTTTACGTCTAACAGAAGGCTCGTTACCTGTTCTGTGGTCCGTCCCCCACCAGGTATTCAATGACTCGGTCCACGGCTCCCCGGTCTTTGGGCAGGATGGGTCTTGGTAATGGAGGACCTGGTGGGTGCATGCCTTCAGAAATATAGATGGAAATTAATATACACAAACACAGAAGTGGAGATATTTTGTAAATCCAGACGGTTTTTACATTTCAAGCATCCCGATCAACACAATGTGAAGATGTTGCTTATCTCAGGCACACAGTCATGACCAGGCTTTACAACCTACCTACTCCTGGGATGGGGGAACAGGGGGTCCTGGGCATCGCCCCCTGCAGGACGGAGGCCGACAGCGCAGATCTCTCCGGCGGTCCTCCTGGAGCTGAGAGAGGGACATGTTCTGTAGGGAGAGCAACACGCGACAGATGCCGAGGCATTGCCTAAAACCACTACGTCATAAGGCCACTGGGCTTTCCGCTCCCTCCTGTGGCCTTTGGCCTTTGACCTTTGAGGGGTGGGGGGGGAACACAACTGACCAGCTCTCACTCGTCACCTGAGGGGGCCGCGAGGTGACACACATGCAAACTGCGATGCGTCATCACATGTGAACTTCAGTACCTCGGTGGGGCCCCTGACCCCCGGGTGTGCCCCCCGGCAGTGCTCCGGGGGCGGGGCTCATTGGCATCGGACCCGGGGTGCCCATCGGCATCCCTCTCTGTCGAATCTCTGCAGGGAGGAGAGGAATCAGCTCCATCAAAACCTCCCTCAAGCTTTGAGAGTGGCGCTCTAGGTGGTGCGTTGATGCGGGTCGTACCTTGTCCCGGCCGGGGAGTCATCGGAGGACGCACCGGAGTCGACTCCAGCTCCTGCAATTCGACAGCAAACAACACAAGTTAGACCTAAACAACCTCAACAAAAACACTGAAGGAGAAAACTAGACACAAAAAAGGCCCTCACAGCTTTCCTCTTAGCGTCGGGATCGAAGCGCTCCAGGATGAGTTTGGCGTTTTTGTACGTCTCCGTTTCCATCACTTCCTCCAACTGGAAGCACACAAAAGGGAAAGTGGCGTTTTAGCACTGAAGTAGGGGTTCGTTGGCTAAAACACAAACCAGCAGAGTGGATAAACTTAAATGATGGGAAGAGAAATATTAAAGAAAGAATGAAACATAAGGAGTCAATAAATGCAGAAAAATGCATTCAAAAATGAAAAAGAGAACGTTTTGAACTGTCACATTCCCTCACATTCAAACTCTAAAAAAATCATTAAAAGCCACATATATTAAATGTTGAGTGTGAAAATTTGGGACTTACAATCTTTTTTTTGGAAACCTTTAAATCTTCCAATTTATCATCTAAGAAAAAAAAGGGCATAAAATGTAATCACTTTAATCCAAGCACGAGAGTTAAGTATAACAATAATAGTGTTGTGAGTTTAAGCAGGAAACAAGAAAAAGTCAAGAAAAGTCAAGAAAAATGCTCAGTGTGATAAAATGAATAGAACCATAAAGCAGGTTGCGTGTCAGCTGGATGGAGCGATGGACCACTTACTGTTTCTCTCGGTGCGTTTGGAAAAGAGAAAGAAAAAGAACTTCCTGACGAACCACACCCTGATGGCGAGGGAGAAGAAGAAGACGCCGTGTGAGCGATCAGCGGTTCTTCAGTTTGAGGAGGGTTATGAAACAACGTGAGCACTTACAGCACGGGGAACATGAAGAAGGGCAGAGCCATGGCTAGTCTCTGCATCCATTGTTCAGGTAGGTAGAGACAGTACACAACCAGGGAGGTCAGCAGGTACAGGACTGACGAGTAGAGGAGCAAGCGGCCGACCCACAGCTGCAGACAACACACACACACACACACACACACACACACACAGCAGTGAGAGAGAGATCAAGCATACCTCTGCACATCTGGGACGTTGTGTTGACTCTACCTTTTGCAGACGCTGGTTTTTGGCTCTGAACTCTTCCAGCTCTTTGATCTCCTGCAAGGAAACGTCACATTTGTTCTCTGGCTTCATCTGCGATGCTCAAACATGAGTTTCAAGTTGACAGAAACCAAACCGCCACCGTGGGTAAAAATAGGGACCTTTCCCATGAAGCAGGATGGAGGACATTGCTCAGTTAGACCATCCTCTAGTTCAAGTATCGTGCTTCTGATGAAGCCTCCTGCCTGGTCGTATCACTGTCCATCGTTATTATGAAAGACCAAGAGGCAAACCTGGCCTGCACGCAGCACTTCACCAATAATCTCCATAAAAAGACACATTACCTTGTCAATGTTCTCCAGCTGCTCCACTGTGGTTGGCTTTGTCCTGGATTGAGGATGAAGATTAGAAAATCATGAGTGGGTTCATCAGAGCAAGTAACGGAGTATCAGCCCCGATCGATGTGGCGATCAATCAACCCCACATTTACTGGTGAGTAATCCAGGGGGCTTTTCCCGGTGAAATGAAACATCTCGGCTGAAAGGAAAACGAACGGGCTGCGCGTTCTTTTCCTTTCCCGCTCAGACTGTCCTCCTTCCTTTCCCTTTGACACAGGACATGAATATGAACTTGCTCGTTTGAAGGGTTTACTGTGCTGAAGGTTACCGCAACCAAATGATCTCAAACTCAGTCATCCCGAGAGTGGAACACCAGAAACAATCAGCTGTGATTCAGTGTTGGAAACACTGTTGAGGTCTCGCTCTTAAATAATGATGTTGTTCAAACACTGAGAAGAACAACAGCAAAGAGTCAGTCTCGTCGCCTTCATCTATTTTATAATTGTTGCCTGTATATTTCAGAACTGATGTTGGCATTTATGAACACTGGCTGACTTACTAACTTGGACTCATGATAAATATCATCCCTATTAAAACACTAATGAAAAGCAGGCCTATAAATGTCGACCCAGAAAAGTCCGGACAACAGCTTTCTGCTCTTTTAAAAAAAAAAAAACGACTTCATTAACATGGCACGAAACCTGTCTCTTACTAAAGAAATATAAAGTCTCATACTCTATATGAGCATTTTATTTCTATGGTGGAGAGTTTACTCCTTGATTCGTGCTTCAGGCTGAAGCGTTTGGGGAACATTTCTCTCATCCACTCACCTTCCATCGGGATATCAGGGCCCCCATATCTGAACCACAGCCGCCTCCTCTCCGAGTCCCCTGGAACGGAAAGTCTGTTAAAACGGCGTCCTGGCAACAGTTAAACAATTTATGCTGCTCATGATAAACGCCTCATTCTCTGGCACTAATCACTCACATGCCGCAGGATTTAGTGAGCTGCTTACAGAAAAACTGTTCACATTGGTTGTTAATGTCCCTGTTTGAATCTGTGCCTCGGGCTCCTCATGTGATTTACAGCAAATAACCCATTCTGTCCTCTATTCAACACTGACAGGCTGCTTTACGCGTGGTTCGAAGTGCTCAGGTGTCCTTGCAGCAAAAGAACAAAGGGAAACACTGTGCAGTATATTCCATAACGTCCACAACTTGGGCAGAGAATTAACAGACACAACTAACGTTACGTCACCCAGAGGACTGCCAGTCTCTGGATTGCTTGCAGGTTGATAAAAGTGCGGACCTCCAACTGTGCGGTCCGTTTGGCGCTTAGATGGTAAAAGACTGCAGCTAGCTGCAGCTCCACAGTAGTCACCATACATTGTATTATTCCCACGACGGTAGCCGTCTTCTCTTTACTATATCGCATCACTTCAGTTTACAAGCAAATACGTTATGCACTATTTTCTTTTTCACATTAGACAATTATCAATTAGGCGGAACTCTGACGTCAAGTTATTACTAATCACGTTGATGGAGCAGTAGCTGGAATGAGCTTCTCTATCAGAACACCGCTGCTAGCAGTAGCTAACGTTAGCATATGCCAACATAGCTGCTAGCTAGTGTAACAATAGCAGAATAGCATCGTCCGGAGAAACTAAATGTTTTTAAAGTTATTTATCTTTTATGTGGTCGAAGTTGAATAAATACTTACGTTAGTTGCTGTTTATGCTAGCCGGCTATAAGCGGTCAACATTGAGGAGACAAGGGTGAGTTGGCGCTGCGTGAGGACGTGATGACGTCAGGACGTAACGAAGGACGTCAATTCCGGCTTGTCCCCACATCTTGAGAAAAGGTTCCCCATTCTACGACTTGAAGGATTGCTACTTGACAGGTTTGTTAGTGAAAACTATTTATTGATTGGAAAAATCAGAATACTTTATACATTACAGTTTCGGTTTTTAAATAAATATATTTATTTTCTAAATTGAGAACTACGTAAAATGTCAATAAATTACTCAAAATCAAACAGCACAAGTTTGTACATCATCAAATCATACATTTTCTCAGCAAATAATGAAACGGCTGACTCAAAACCTTTTACCCTTTATTTGAGGACGAACTTGCAAGTCACTTTTCAGACCACTAGATGTCGCGCACATTGTATCATTTCGCTTGGGCTTATTGAATGCATCGCTCTATGCGAGCAGATTGATGGGGCGCAGAGTATTTTTTTGGATAGTTAGGGTTGTCACTGTGACTATACAACATCGTATACTAAAGATAAATCGTTGGTATTGTCATTATCAACGCGCATATCTTCGTGTTTGCACTGAAAAGGATTCGAAGGCGCAGAATCTCTCGGACAGCGGCATCTTCTCAGCTCCAAATTGAGCTGTTTCAGATCAGGCAACAGTGCCGAGATTTGGCCTTCAGCTTGATGCTTAATGCTCTATCTGGAAATCGAAGAGTTATGAGCCCTCATTCATCTCGCCCACACAAACACATCATGCGTATTTTAACTAATGAGCAATCCTCATGCGGATGTTATTCCCCTTTCGTTAACCTGAAGGTAAAAAAAGGAGCCTTCTGGGATTAAAAAAAACCTTTCACAATATGGTCCATTACGTGTGTGTGTGTGTGTGTGTGTGTGTGTGTGTGTGTGTGTGCGTGTGTGTGTGTGTGTGTAGTGGCCTGGGACAAATGTAAGTTACACAAACAGTAATCATTTAATTGAATAAGACCATTTAAGATTTAGGCCTTCTTTACTTATTTACATACCTTATTTCTAAAAGCATGATGTGTTTGTTGACATGAGGCCGATATGGAACTGGACCAGCAGGTTTCGTTCTGCCGCTGAATGTAAAAGTGAAATTTAACTTGATCATAAAAAATAGGCTGAAAATATAATAAATAAATCACAGTAGGAAGCTTTTATTTTTCTGTCTCCTGTGTGGTTCTGCCGCCACGTCTTCCCAGTGAGCGTAGAAGGGGTTCCTCGTTTCCCCGACTTGCTCTCTCCGCCAATGGTTCAAATACACTTTGGCTTGCGGGGTTTCGACCCTTTATTGAACTGACATGTCATGGTGTCGTCTGGCACAGAAAAATAGACACCTGCTGGGAACAAATGCCCTCTCGTCCCCGAGGTAAGGCTCCACGAGGGCGGATTCCTTTTTGCGTCCTTCCGCATCATCACGATCCGACATTTGTCGTTTGTCTCCACGTCTCAGACTTCTTTGTGTTTGTTCCCTCATTCGGTGTAATGGCGTTGGATTTGAATGCACAACGCGTTTATTTTAAGTTAAAAACGGGTAAGGTTAAAGGCTCATGTATTCATGCTAATGTATCTACAGCGCTATTACTTTTATAAATAAACATGTTTTTATATGTGACGATGGATCCACCTCGCACGCTGCTGTGAGACTCGACGGGGCTCTTTATTAGACTTTATTTCACATATGAATCGTTTTCCTTTTCGATATTTAAAATGGTCTAAAGCTGAATGAGACACTATACGTGCAACATTCTCATATACTAAAATAGCATCCGTTCATGATGGCAGACGACTTCCCTTTCATGTTCTTCGTTCGGTTCTTTAGGGATAATAATGTCACAAAAATAAATGCACAAACGTTTTTTCCCCATGTATTACCTTTTATTAATTTAACTGCCCAGGATTACATAGTAAACTATCTAGATATAAATATTGACTACAATCTGCATTTACCTTTACGTTTTTATATTGCTTTACACCAAATGGTTTTCCAGTATCTGCTTATTGGTGAAGATGTAAATATATTGAATGCACTGGTCAAAATAACTTAAATGTTCACAGAAAAGTTCACTACACCCGTTTAACTATCGCCCAAACGTTTGAGGAACCCGAATCAAAAACCTCTCAGCGGTCACAGAAAGCTCATAGTGACTGAGACCTTCAGAAAAAAGGCCCAAACATCCCGGGACGTCTCAAGCAGCCCATCTGCAGAGACACCTGCTGAGACACCCGAGGCTCGAGCAGAAAACTCTAATGTCCAACAAACACAGCCCAGTGTTCCACACCATGTATTCTTTTATTGCCCAAACCAGCAATTTATTTTTTAACATATTGTGTAAAAAAACCCACGTTCACACAAACTATACTGTTGTAACTTGTAAATGAATCAGCAGCAACAATTAACCGGTTGCTATCAGTGCTTCTTAATCTAATCTGCCAACAAAACCGAGGATAATACAGTGAGACTAAAGTCAATTTTCAGGGAGGTGTTGCATATTTATTGATCTTAGACATATCTGTTTTAGTAAAGTTATGCAACATTCCTCACAAGGAGGAAAATCATTTTGTATGTTTTGGGAAGCAAACGCTGAAATTTACAAGATGTGAACACTATGAAACACAGCTGGCAGCAAAGCAGATTTATTGAACCTTCAAAACGTTGTCAGTAAAATGAACAAAGACATAATTAAATAATATACCTTTAAAGTCACTCTACACATTACTACATTATTCAAATACATTTCTAAATGAATAAAGCCTTATTGGTTTTTTCTTCCTGTGTATTTGGTTCGTTGTTGTTTACGTTTTCCTGTAAATGTCCTGAGATCTTCTGGTCTTATCTTCACCAACGAGCATCACCGTGTTATTTTATGGTGTGTTTTTGGTCTCAGTCGGGGCTCAGGAAACAGGACGGGGTCACCACACGGTACAAAATAATCACTTCTAAAGGGCTCTAAAGTTGTGCGAACTGGGCTTTGAAGCACCGCTTCCGGACTCGTTCGTGGTCCGACGCGAGGAACATTTGCTGTGAACATCGGGGTGGAGTTTTACAAGTGGAAAACTCTCCAAGAGGTCTCCTGACAAAGAAGCAGACCCACTTCGGGCAGGCTCAAGGTCAAAGACTACAGGCTTCCCTCACTTTCCTAAAGGATATTCAGAGGTGGTTTCAATGCAATGAGGATATGTGGAAATGCAATTCTTTATTCAGAGAATATTCCAGACTGCGTCCGATATTAAGATATTGTTAATGGGTTATAACAGAGGTGGAGTATCTAATTTCCCCCATGAGGGGAAGACATTCCTCCACCTGTTGATATTAGAAGCGTTTGTTAGTTCGTAGGACGAACTCCACCCTGTTGAGAGTGTTTCAGGTCATCTGAATCCTCCATGTATTTACCGAGCTGCACCTATCCGCCAAATTCCGCCGCTCCGCCGGACCGGAGCACCGCTTCGGCGAGACTGTTGTCCGACTACCGGGGCTGCTGTCACCACGAGCCGCGGCAGCAGTATCCTCCCCCGTGGAAATGGAGTCTCCACCCGGCGGGCCGCCCCATCACCTCGGCGCCGCCGCCACGCGTCAGTTTTCCGGACGACGCCGTTCACCACGAGTACCACGAGTTACGGTCCTCTCCCGAGACGCCGCTCAACAGCGGCCAGGACTTCGTGTACGGCGGGGTGTTTTACGGCCCCTCCACTGCGGGTTATCACGCAACGGCGTTTGCCGGAGACCCGCGGGGTTCCCCCGGCGGTTACCCGGCGTTCAACCGTGACTCAGAGCTCCGTTACCCGGCGGGACGCAACAGGGTCCTGCCGCCGGTTTTTGACCGTTTTTTCGAGCGCGCCGATGAGAGAGTGAACCCGAGAGCGAGGAGTACAGCCGGGAGCCAACGGCAGAGAGAGACGCATCGGGCCCAGCGGACGAGCTGTCACACCGGGGAGAGCAGCAAGGTGAGGGCGGGGCCAGAGTCACCCCGGGCCGGGAAGGAGGACGAGGAGGACGCGCCGTCATCCAGCGGCAGTGGAGGAGACTCCTCCCCGGGTGAGAGCAACACAAGCGAAGATAGGCGTTTAAATCACAACAAAAGGATGCATATATAGGGATTAAATGTATATTTTGACCTACTGCTTCTTGAATACAGCTATTTATGGCTAAACTGAATAAAAATGTTGAAAAGAACCGGAAAAGGCCCCAACGGGGGCCGCCAAGAATACAGCCACTGGACATTTAGTCAAACAGTTCACTCTTATTTATTTCATTAGTCATGCAGTCAAGGCTGTGTTATGCTGATATCAGGTTTTCATTGGCATTAATATTAGATCAGGTTGATCTTTTTAAAATAAAGATATTGGGGATTGTTAAAAATAACACAAAAGGTGGACCCAATACTTTTGCATACTTTACATTGCTTTACTATGTATTTAATGGCCTCAATATAAAAATATAACCTCTCTCAAATCGAATTGTGGACACTGTCTTGAATATGAATATGTATAAAAATGTTATTTTTTCTCATTTTAAATATATGCTAATAAATGCAATTATTAATGTGCACAATATAATTGGATACATATATAAATACATCCAATAATCTCTCCATTTGTTGGCAATTCTTGCACATCAGATGATCGTGGTACCGTCACATTGACTAAAGGCACAATTTGCCTTTGACTGAAATGTGCAGATCTACAAATGCAGACAACATCATTCTGTCATGGACGAACTGGCTTTATGAAAATTGTAGAAGGTAATTTAAACGTCTTGAACTCACTGTTTTGACTGAGACCTTGACATTCACCTCTAATTAAAAATAAATTAAATAAAGTATTTTAAAATAAATTAATCTCCAACAGTTTTACATAAAACTCCAAAGTTGCATCATTCACACTGGTGGCATTATGTTAAGATTGTCAAATCACACACCCGGCCTTCTCCAGAATTGGTCGTTTCTGTTCCCCACACTCCAGTCTTATTGGTTCATAAGACCAATAAGACCAGTCTTATTATGTTCATTAAAGACCTGTTTTCTTTGGCCTGTATGCCTTTGCATTCTCCCTGCAGCAGAACGCCGTGCGAGGAGGAAGAAGCGATGTCCTTACTCCAAGCAGCAGATCAGAGAGCTGGAGCGAGAGTTTCAATTCAACATCTACATCAACAAAGGCCGACGCTTGCAGCTGTCCAGCCTTCTG
The DNA here is from genome assembly GCA_021346845.1 of Apeltes quadracus. NCBI lineage: Eukaryota > Metazoa > Chordata > Actinopteri > Perciformes > Gasterosteidae > Apeltes > Apeltes quadracus. Next base: position 1,334,274 of record CM037922.1, on the reverse strand, counting down.
GGCCTGACTGAGCGGTGCGGGCAAGTTGCACTATTTATTTAACTAGGAATCTGTCTTTTCTGATTCATAATTCACAGGATTACATGTGAAGGATCTGCTGGTTTGCCCTCAGCAGACGGACATAATCTTCCTCGTGTGTTGCTTTAATTCCAACATCTCCTGCAGCACAAATAAATCAAACCTGTTTCTTTTCCTGTTGCTGATCCAGACAGGTGAAAATATGGTTCCAGAACAGAAGAATTAAAGAGAAAAAGCTGAACAGTGAGAGTTTGCTGTACCACACAAGATATCAAAGGTGATGGAGAAAGAATGGACGCACAAACTGCTCTGCATCATTCCTTTCATGTAGAGGAATAGGAATAAATCTGAGCACTGTGAAAATCCACCATTAATTACAAACAGTATGTTTTTTTATATTGAAAAATGTTGAATATGCAAATGATCCTTTTGTTTTCCTGAACATGTGGTAATTATAAATCATTTCCACAACAGAAATCTGATCATTGGATGAATCTGGATCCAAATAGTTTTTATTTTGTTGAAATTTCACAGTCAGAGGTTCTTTTTAAAAGGTTCTGGATATATTTTGAATCAGAAAACACTGTCAGCAAACATGACCGACATGTTGAAGAGACTCAAAGAGTTAAAGATTTGATATGAAATTTAACCAGTTCATTACATTAGGAAGATTATTTATTGTATTACAAGTTTTCTGACAACTATCTATATATCTATCTACAAATAGTGGCGACGTAAACAACTAAATGTTTATTTTGGATGTCTTTCTTCCACCGGTTTTGGAATGGAAATAGTCCCAGATCTCCAAATGAACTGGTGCATTAAATCGCTTTGATTGAGCCACAGAAAAGATACAAATAAATAGAATATTTTCCATTCAGTCAATTGTGTTTCCTTGCGTTTACTGACACATTTAAGTGTCATATCCATGTTTTATATTTCAATACTTATATTTCAATTCGGTTTTGATGAATGAATCTTTTTTTGTGAATGATCTTGTGGAGTTTTTCCTCTCTGAAGCCAAACATAATGGTGCAAAATAAGTCCACATGGAGCTCGTCTGTGCGTCCAGTCATTTCACATTTCAGTGTTTCCTGTTTCAATGTCGACCCGTTCTGCTGACAATCCAATGACAAGTGTATTTTTTTCATTTTTGAATAACTAGTCTTTGTGTTTATGTAAGATTTGTAATTAAAAAGGTAATTAATGACCATACGTACGCCTCATTTAAATGTCATTTAACGTAGCATAACAATTTTAGGTGAGCGAAGACAATCTCCATCATTACCTGTTTCACATGTTTAGTATAAATGTTTTTAGTCTAAATACCGATGAAACGGATGAATAAAGCAATGATTTTAATTATTTTACTTTTACTTTGATGACTTAAATGTGACAATGACAATAAACAAGCTGCCATTTCATTCCTTTCTTATTTTGTCCCAAGTGTGTTTCCTTGCGTTTACTGACACGTTTAAGTGTCATATCCGTGTTTTATACTTCAATACTTGAACTTGTTTGAGTTGTTGTGTTGAACTGCTGAGTAATCCTTAATCCAAAATGAGGTTTTGTGATGCAACTCAATAGTTTTAAATTCTGCTTTTCAGAGGTTTGAGACTAGTTGGGAAATTACAAACAGCTGCTCTTAATGTCGCCACAAACCAACACTTTCTCAATGTTGCTAAAATCCCTTGTGAAACGAGAGAGGAGCTGTGACTTGTTTCAAATGCCAGGAGTCAGGATGTAAGTGTTTTACACCGCCATAAAACAAAAAGATTATATGTGATCACTTCTGCACGAACATGAAAGGATGCAGGAGCTCAAACGACCAAGCTCACGTGTTGAATGCGCGGTAAACGCGAGCCACTTAAAAGCAGATCAGTCAGCAGTTAATTGCTGCACCAGGCAGGTAACACCGATGAAAGAAACACACAGTGAGTCCAAGGCTGCAGCTGAACCTTGAACCGCAACACAACAGCAACACAACCACCCGACGTTACCACCACTTCCTTCACCTAAAGGCCTTTATTGGGGCAATACGGCCCGTCTGCTCTCCCTCTTTGTCTCAAGCAGTGCGTCTGTGCTGTGTGTGTGCGTGTGTGTGTGTGTGTGTGTGAGTGAGAGAGTGGTAAAAAAGAACTTACAAGGAGATGAAAGGTGTTCAGGTTTATTGCAGGTCATTGGTTGAATGCCTCTAGTTCCAAATACTTTCCCAACCATCAGGTCTGCTCCACGTATCAGCAGGGGGAAGTTACACCATCACTTCTTAACTGTGTTCATGTTAATGTTAATGTATGATGCAGTGACAGTAAACCGATTCAACCGGGAAGGGCTTGAAACATGGTAGTTTAAATACAAACAACAACATTAAGTGTAGTGCAAAAAAGGTGGAAGGAGATAGCTGTATAGATGTTTGGTAGCGGTGTAACGATCCATCTATTACATTCGATGTATCGATTTATATTCCTCCGATCTAACTACATCGATCTGTGCTCGGCGAGTTGGCCTCATGGATGACATATATCGATCTAACATCGTTTTAAAATGTAATAAATCGATTATATTGATACTAGGAAATAACCCATTGGATTTAAGCATGTCAGACTTTATATGGACTTTTCATGATGAAGGATGTTACCCACTGAGCCGTGACGTGCTCACGCTGTAGCAGAGCCCTCTAAGGAGAGCCTGGGCTCCCTATTCGGGCCCATTGTATCGATCTTGGTTGCAGTTCCGTTAAATTCCACTGGAGGTGATCGCAGGCGAGTGCAGATCGTATGGGACTCTATGGAGCTAGACGGCTAAATTTAGCTCTTTCTCCTGCTTGTCGTTGAATCAACGTAGATTTTATTGTTGATTCCGCAAGTTCAATATGGATTATAGGCCAAAAGTCGAATGAATGAGTACTTATGTCCTTTCGATTTCTTTCGAACACGCTAGCATTCTGCTAATGAATGCTGATTGGTCAGTGACGGATTGCGACCGATTACGACCACGAACTGCGAACAGAGGCAGCTCTGATGGCAGCTGAAGCTAAAGCAGAATCAGAAACATAAAGTTTAGGAGGACTTTCTGTCAAAGTTTACCTCAAACAGCAGCTGGTGTTATCGTTGTCGATCATGTTGCTGATGCCGTGAGAAAGGAAGCCATGACTCGGGAGTGCCGAAGAGATCGCCGAAGAAATGGCCGTAAAGCAGCACCTCCGGCAGTATGCAAATATGTGACGTCATTACATTTTTTAAACTGATTTTTAGAACAGATGAGTGAATTCAATTTTCAAATTGCTTGACCAAAAATGATATCCTGAGAAAAGTGGAATTTAGGGGGTGAAGCCTCATAGGGTCCAATGCATTCTGCACTCGCCTGCGAGCACCCTCGCAAGGACAGAGACGTGTTACTGCAGCCCGTCCAGAACCCGGAAGTAACCAGAGAGTGCCACATCTCTTCATATTAGAATTTCTCTGGCAGTATGCAGGTAACCCACCGCCGTGCCCGAGTCCCGATTCAACTTCCGGGTTTCACGGCAAAGCCGACAGGGATGGTCCACAGGGGTTGAAATAGAGGGGTTGTGCGGTGGTTATTAGGGGGAAACCATTATTGCAGAGGTGTTTTTTGTGTATATCACTAATACGGTTTTTTTCTGCTACACTGCTACAGCAGCAAATAAAATGTGAATGCATTTGCCATTCATTGTTGTTTACTTGTTTATTTTGTATTCATAATTAATTGATACCTGATTCCATTACAAGAAACCACAGGAATCTAGGAAATTTATTTCAGTCACACTGGTTGAATTTTTGGCTAAAAAGTTACTGAATCGATTTCAAGTCACTGAATCGTTTCGGATCGTATCGTTCTGAATGAACCAATATTGTCCTTGAATTGTATTGACAACCACGAATCGTGATACAAATCGAATCGTTGTTCAAACGAATCGTTACACCCCTAATGTTTGGATATATGTAAATGTACTATAGATTTATACATAGATAGATGCATAGATTACTGTGAATAGTTGACATATTGAATAATAACTCTCGGCTCTCGCATGATGCACTTTGGGACTCATCCAGCCAGGAGATGGCGCTACAGGTGAACGGGAGCCAGCGAGCCAGGTCTACGTTGGACCGTTCGCAGCAGTTCGTCTTCTGTCGATGGGAAAGTAGCTTCAGAACATGAATTGAGTTGTTCACAGAGGTTCAATAGACAAAAGTCTATAAATGTCATAACAAATGATCGCGCAACGTAATAATTTCAGTACGTGGTTGCAAATAGCAGCTTTAAAGCATCATTCAGTCTTTGTAACGCTCACTTTGCGCCAGCAAACGGATCAAATTGACGGTGTTTCCATTGCTGGGTTTAGATAATGGCCAGATAAAAAAAAGCCAGCTGTCCTCTGTCCGTTACACTTTGAGGGGATAAAGATGACTATGAGCTTAGTTTTAGCACTGGTAAAGTGGTGTATGCAGAAAAGCCAGAACTAACGTCCAGGCCCTCACGCACGCATTTACACGCACGTCAAACCACTTGTAAACGACTCCCTGCTTCTTTTCTTTTCTAGTTGTAAAACGAAGTTTTAAGCAAATTGGCAAGTTTTAAAAACGTGGCCTGTGTGCTGCATTCAGGGCCATCTGCATGCAGGATACGAGGCCCGTGCTCGCGTTTCTGACTACAAAAGAATTAAGACATTCATTTCCAATGTCGGCTAAATGGAGTCCAACCATGTGACCCGCGCAATAACCAATGGGTGACCGAGAAGAAGGTATGGGCAAGGAAAAAACCCAGTACCATTTTAGGGGAGGATGTACGCCACTATACCGGCCCCATCTAACGTTTTACAGTCGCACTTAAGTGTCTTTTTTAATGAAATCATAAAATAAACATGTCGCTAACGAATTATTATTCCATGATGGGGCTGCAGGCCGAGGAGCCGTACGGTGCACATTTCATCCCGGGAGGCTTGCAGGGTTCGACGGCCGGCTGCGCGAAGTCAGCCCGCAGAGCGGAGGAGGGGGAGGAGGAGGGGACCCCCGGCTCGCACATTCCGGATTTTTCCCATTTTCCCAACAAACAATCGGGCTTAAACGGCTTTTCTCCCTGGGCGAACACCTCCGCGTCCTCTTCGCCCTCCGCCCCGCAGCTGCAGTCCGCCCCGGGCGCCTCCATTCCGGGCCTTTTCCCCCCGCACCCCTTCCTGAGCCACCACCAGCACCACCAGCACCACCACCCGTACTACGGCCCGCAGACGCAGAGCCACGCCGAGCACATCGCCTCTGACGGCAGGTTCGTCCGCTGTTGGGAGGGGGCGACTCCCCCCTCGGACACCTCGCTGTCACACGCCTCGGTGGGTTTTACCGGGCGCGTCCCCGCCGCCGGTGACCTCTCCGATCCGAGCCCGAGGTACGAAGCGGTCAAACCGGAGAGGTCGCCACCGCCGCGCCGGGACAGCCCCGGGGATTCCAGCTTCGACAGCCCGACCGAGGCGGTCCTAGAGCGGCTCGGCACCGCGCCGGAGCCGGAGAGGAAGCCGGAGCCCAAAAAGGAGGAAGAGGAGCGAAAAAACAAGATTGACCCGGGTAAAGAGAGATGCACCGACCCCCGCAATGTTTATTAGCGTTTAAGTGTGTGTGTGTGTGTGTGTGTGTGTGTGTGTGTGTGTGTGTGTGTGTGTGTGTGTGTGTGTGTGTGTGAGAGAGAGAGAGACAGAGAGAGAGAATGTGGCCTAAGTAAGTAAGTGTGTGTGACTTTTATAGCCCTATAAATGTCTTGTAAACGGTCAAATATAAAACTTTACAGGCTATTAAGATAATGAAGGTGCTATTGCTGTTATTTAACAATTTGGCACAAAAGGAAAAAGTGCTTCTATGCTTTAATCTCGTCGGATTTGTGCAGAAAGTAGATTTATATATTTTATTGCAGATTATGCTTGTGCTTATTTTGGTATGGACATATATATATATATATATTTATACGCATGTACTTTAGATTATATGGTCTACAACGACGGCAATCATTTATAGGGCCTTTAATGTTTGTGGCTTGCTGGCTTCATGAAACTGGACGCCTCCACCGCAAAACAAATAGTTGTAATAATGATTGTAATCCATAACGTATTTTACTTTACGTACTTTTACTGCACACAATCATATTTAAGATAAATCTAGAATCTAAATGAAACCCTCAAAAACTGAATAGCTGTGTTCAGAAGCCATTGGTGCAATACACAAATATACAAGAATACAACATAGAATTAAAAAAAAGATAAAGTAAAATAAGATACAAATATACAAGAAAAATGAACAACATAAGCAAATAGTTTACAGTTTTTCCATGGACTGTTTTGGCAACGCTTATAACCTTCTGTCAATACAGGCTGTTTGTGTGTGTAAAATGAAATATAAACTGACACTAAGAAATTAGAACGTCAGAAATGAGGTTATAAACATTTGAAATGTCCAGGTTTAATCCGAGAGTTCTTCCTGTTAATAATGAAATGTTAGTAATTAAATGTTTATCTGTGCCGAGCAAAGTGAGAAAAGATGTCCTCTGATTGGCTGCCAACCCAAACCAGTCGACTTGTTGCTCTTTTTCATCCACAATTGTCGCTGCTCCCTTTACGTTTCTTTAAAGCTCAAAGACCTTTTCACCAACCGTCTTTTTTTTAAAGCAAGAATGACACGTTGAATAATCGTTTCTATTGCTCGCTGCGTTCTTCGACAGAAACAACAAATAGACACATTATGTTAAATAATTCAAACGAGGGAAGGCTGTAATGAAGGCCTAAACAGCTCTGAAGCTAAAAACGACGGTTTCATCTTCGCTAAAAGCAGCGCAGCGAATAAAAAGAGATTCAGATTTATTTTTATAATGAGGCAAAAGTTGCATGCTCATAAAATGTGTTCCTGACAATATTATTATGTCAGCCTTTGAACTCTTGACAGACACGCACACACACGCACACACACACACACACACACACACACACACACACACACACAGACACACAAAAGATGGTGTGCGGTTTAAAAGTAAAATAACTCCAGGCCCCGCCCCCCTGTCTCCTCTCCTGCAGACAACCCAGCAGCCAATTGGATCTACGCCAAGTCCACCCGGAAGAAAAGGTGTCCGTACACCAAACACCAGACCCTGGAGCTGGAGAAGGAGTTCCTCTACAACATGTACCTGACCCGGGACCGGCGCCTGGAGGTGGCGGGACTCTTAAATCTGACCGAGAGGCAGGTCAAGATCTGGTTCCAGAACAGACGGATGAAGATGAAGAAGCTGATGATCAGAGAGAGGAGGAGTGGGAATGAATGACGGATTGCTGTGTGTGTGTGCGTGTGTGTGTGTCTGTGTGTATAGGTGAGCTTGTAGCTGATTAAAGGAAACGCTGTGCACCACGATGCGCACGGCATCTTTTAACACCAGCTGTTGCTAAGCAACGGAGCGTGAAACGAACGGATGCTCGCGGGGTAAAACTGCGGGAGAGCAGGATGTGTCCCAACGCAGAATATTCTTAAGACTAAAACGGCCACATTTACAGCAAGACCCATGAATTGAATACAAAGACGTCTAGAGTTTCCTCTCTTTACGACGCATCTGTTTCTGTTGAGGCGGCAGATCTCGCAGAAGAAACCTTCTACACATAGTCGACTCCGCAGAAACGGTCCGGGCCTTCTGCCAAAATACCTTTGTATGATTTAGCTAATGCTAAAACTTGTGTCCACATATAAAGTGCCGTCGGTGTGCCAGACATACTCCGTATGGAATTCACGTTGAAAAACACTTCTGTGAGAAGAAGGCCGACCCTTAATCATCATCCGGACTGCGGCTTCATCGCGGGTCGATAGGAGGGATCGATGCATTTCATTGAAACACAGTCCCTTCTTAGTGGATGAATGAACCATTTCAAACCAATTATTTATAAAAGATGAATAGTTTTTGTAAAAAAAAAAACACGTTGCGATTTTATGAGACTCATATTGGCTCCAACAGCAAGTACATTTACTCAAGTATTGTGTACTAAAAAGTATCGTACTTTACTTTTCTTATTTTCATTTTCTGCTGCATTTCAGAGGGTAATATTTTGCTTGCCGCATTTTTACATGTCGTTACTTTGATTTTGTTGAAACAAATACCGGTGAATGTCATTATAGTATCACAGGTTAATCTACCAGCTGTGAAAACGAGTTCTCAGCTGCAACAGTAAAGTGATGGATTGATGCAAACACCTTTATGTAACATTTTGAGGACTTGTTCCGCCACAGTTTACTGTCCCCAAACCACGGACCTCCGTCCTCCCATTTCATTCCAAATCACTGCATTTATAGTAACAACAATATCCCAATTTCCTCCCCATTTAAATGTTTTTTTTTGTGCTGACAAAAACCCAAACGGAGAATTCACGTCCTTAATGAAAATATTTAGTCAAACTTTAAAAAGATATAGAATATGTTTAGAGATCATAATAGTGGGACCACATGAGTTTATTTTGCTGAAATAAGGGTTTCATCCACAACCACGTGCATGTTGTTGTAAGAATAAAAAAGGCTCATTATTTCAACACATATAAATAAAAATAAGATGTAAAGAGGCCTGTACACGGTGACCACTGTGACTGCGTCGTGTCCCCTGATTGGTGGAAGCCCGAGTGTTTCCCCCTTTTTATAAGCTGCATGCATCGACTCATGAGGCCAATCTGTCAATCTGTCGCTGTTGTTGTTGTTGTTGTTCCCGTGTTGTTGTTATTATGTATCTCTTGTAAATGTCTATGTTCCGCTACACACACACACACACACACACACACACACACACACACACACACACACACACACACACACACACACACACACACACACACACTCTTCATGTGGGACGTTTTACGGAAACAACGCACAAACTTCATTTCTGAATGTCAGACATTCCGCAGTCGCGTAATCGTAGAAATATTATCGGATATGAATGTTTTAAATGTTTTTTTCTCTCACGGAGATGAGACGGACTCGATGATCACAACACATTGTCTTTGGGAGTAAAAGGACACACACAACGGGCTATGTTAGCCCACGTCAGTTCGTGGGGATTTGCTTCATTGGAATAAAAATCGGATGACGTCACGGTTGTCTCTCGTTATTCTTCTTCTTCATCCACATCGGTTTTAGGGTTTTATTTAATTTTCCATGAGTGTAGTTGTGAAGCTGATGTTTGGTTTAACCAGAATTTTATTAGCTGTAATAAAATGATATTGTTTTTGGATTGTTTATATTGAAAAAAAATAAGTAATATTAATAGTAATCCTTATAATATATTTGAATTATAGTTTGAGAGATAACTAGCACATACTTAGGGTAAAGTTGTGAAGTTATTTTGTATATTTTTGTCTGAATTGCATATATTTTGTATGAAAGAGAAACACACAAAATACTACAACAACATATTTTTTTGCAGCCAATCGTTTCATTAAAGAAATGTAGAATCAAATAGAATTACTTTTTGGGATATTGCAAACATGTTTAATAAAATGTTGATGTTTTTGTATGAACTAAATCCTAAACTAGCTCACTAAAGTTAATTGTAGTCAACTTAGCCAGTAGGCGCAACGTGTCTTCCGATTCGATGACAATATGGTTTTATTAACCCAACGTCAAGGTGTTTGGCTGATCTCAAGTGTGCTGACTTCCGGTCCGTGGAGACGCATTTCGGCCTCGTAGTTTCCTCAAAGTCAGCGCAGCGCCTCGGATCTCCCCTCCTTTATGGCGGCCATATAAATCCTACTGCAGGGTCATAAACCAACTGCACGCATTTGGAGAATAAACGTGACTTTCCTCCCCCCTCCCGGGATGAATACAAGAGACAGAGAGAGAGGGAGACCATAAAGTGATTTAACCCAGACAGCCATCGGGGCTATGCGGTTTTATTGGGACACCCTTTCCTGCCTCAACTGTCCAAAATGTTAAAGTCATTGTCTGCTGATGAGACACAGGCCGCAGTCACATTACAGCGACACCCCCAAAACCCATGCAGGACATTTTATATGTCCAACCGGGACCCGTCCGAGGAGCGTCTCGTTGTTCCTCCATCCATCAGAACTCAGATTAATGTATCGGCGAGATACAATCTGGAGGATCAGATAATTACGTGTTTTGTTAAAGGCCAACACAACAAAACAATCCTCCAAGATGGTATTAAAAAAATAGACCTTTAATTCTAGCAGGAAAATGCCAGTATTTAAAGCTCAATCCAGTATTAAATACAATATAGAATGAAGTGTGAATTAAAAATGAAAACTAAAACATATTATTTTTCCACAAATTTGACCTCCCAATTAAACTGGTGTTGATTAATTTCAATGGATAAAACCGTTTAATTCCGTAACAACTAAATACGTAATGTTTTATACGCCACAACACATAATCATGCGGCAGATTTTTTTCATCTGAAAGGCAAAAAATGTTTAATAATGATCGAAACACGCACTTCCCGGTTGTTGTCGAAAAAGGGGTTTTAATTTAACCTTCATCTGATCACTTACCGAAGAAATTATAATAAGAGAAAAAATAATCGTTAAAAATATCTCTATTTTTGTTTTCTCTACAGAATAGAAGAAATGTTTTATAGAAGTTAGGGCATTTCCAGAAAAAAATAAAACTAACAGTCACGTAGTTTTTCAGTCTTTGAATCAGCGCTCGATCTATTTTGTCTGATCTATTTAAACTGACTGTTATTTTCCTTTCAAATAAACAAACCCAATAATTGAAAATTAACTGAAAACTAAAGAATGGACATACTGAACCGAGCCTGAGAGATGACATAAGAGAACCATGTGTAGTGTAATGGCTGGCTCTGTCCGCTGGGTGGCGGTGTTTTTCCTGCTGTGGAGCTGCAGCGAGTTGCCGCAGAGATTCTGTGGTGGAAATGTCAAAAGGAACTTCCGGAAGAACATGCACTTTTAAATCATCTAATAATACGTCTGAAGGATGACACTCATCCGTCCTGTTCAATTCAATAAGGTTAAATAAATGCGTTTTAAATGGATGGATGGAATTTTTACACAGATTTAAAGGCTGTTGCTTGCAGATTAGCAATAAAGTCTAACGTTTGACAAGATCCTAAAAAAAAACAGAAAAACTTCATATATATGATTATTACATTTAATACAAACTGTCAGTAAATAGCCCTCAATATATTTGAATTTCAGTTTTATTCTTTCACTACTTGCATAACGCATGAAGGAAATTAGCCCATTTATTAACATTTTTACGTCATTTCATTGGAAGCTCGTTTTCCTTCATCCCGTTTTAATTTAAACATGAACGAGAAACACGTTGGTCTCTAAACACGAGAGCATATTATGGGTATCTGGGAGCTTTGCTGCAGTCACGAGGGGCTTGATACTTTCACTGCGCTTTTCAAAATAAAACTTCCTCTGCGTTCTCCTCAAAATCCCAACCTTTAAAACCAGCAAACGAGTGCAAACAAGTATTCTTTCAGAACTGGAGACACAAATACCACCCTTCTTCTATTCGAAAAGAAGCTAATGTATTTTTTTTGTTGACCGTATAAGAGATATTTGACAAGTATCAAATAACACAAATGAGAAAAGCATGAAAATAACCCTCTAACAATTAGCAAATAAGCAAAACGACATCATGTAGCAGAATAAGCCCCGCCCCATGTGAAGAGGCATGGGGCGTGGAGGCATTAAAATGTTGTCGACACAATGTTGTGCTCGTGTTCGCAGAGCTGTTGGCCATAAAGATGTAGATCGTAAATCATAGGAGGAAACACAAACAAAGGACCCACTGCCAGATCTATTTATTTCTTCTTCATTAAATAATCCTTGAAAATATCTAATAATTCACAATGAGCTTTGAATTTAATCTGCAGCAATGGAGGAAAGTTATTATGATAAAGGAATGACAATAGTTTAAAATAATGTACATCATCACCATAACACTTATTTATATAAAAGGACTTATGTAAGTGTTTTTTCTTCTTCTGAAAATAGAAGTTTAAACATCAAACTTAGGTTGTTAAATTTCGAAATAACAGAAATTCGAAAATTTGATAAACCAATTTTAAAAAATGAAACTTCACTTCATCTCTACATTAACAGGAGCGTTTGTTGTGTTAGATATCAATAAGAAACTTCACCAGTTAATTCATTAATTAGTTAAAATATGATATGTTTGTATTACAAGTTTTCTAAAATGTTACATTATCAATGTTTAGGTGTGTGTGTGCGTGCGTGTGTGTGCGTGCGTGCGTGCGTGCGTGTGTTAGGAAGCTCAGCTTTCTCTTCACTGCGGATGCCACAAATTCCGCGTTCCTTCTGCACGGCCATTTACGCACGAGTCAAACAATATTTTTTTTACGAGAGGAACAACGCCCGCCATTGGCCGCGTTGGATCACGTGTGCGCGCTCGCAACGCACAGGTTCTGTGCGAGCGCCCTCGCTGCAGCCCAAAGCAGCGCTTCCATGGACGAGCGGCTTCTCTCTCGGCTGTTCTTTAATTGTTCTCCCTCTGAAACGACTACAGTCAGAAACCTTTCTAATTTATTCGTTAAATGAAACGTTCTAGAGTGAAAACGTTCCTTTTGTTTGAAGAAGCTCTGCAGGTAGATTGGTCCTGCATGCTGATTAAATAACTCCAATGAATCTCCCTCCTCCGTTTGGTGTTTTAATGTGTGTTCTACTTTGTGCTGATGACGTCAGGAGGCTGCGGAGGAAAGTGGAATCCAGCGGGCTGCTGCCGTCAGGTACACACGCAGATATCCAACGCTGCTCCTCCAAATGCATGTGCGCGTGTGTGCGTGTGTGCATGTGCGCGTGTAATACTGTAACTGGTTCTGCTGAGGATGGTTCTAGGCTTAATGTCCCGGATGTTACATACGTTTTGATGTATTTCTTTCACGAATTTGTTTATTCTGTGATATTCTGCGAACCATGCATGTTCAGTAGACTGTCACTATCAACATGTGTTTTTTTGCATATGAAGGTAGGAATAAATTCCATATTTGGAGACAGGAAACGCGACTCAAAGACTCAAAAGGATCTTTCTTCCTTATAGTTAACCAAAAGAATAACTTTGATCCAGTGGCGTTTAAAGGATGCGTCTGAATGAATGTCTAAATGGTTAAAGGATGCTGGTGTGTTCATCAGCTATCTTATGATCTAATGAATGAATGAATGCTCCCCACTTGAAAAACTAAAAAAAAAACCTCTTTGTTTTTCAAATGAAGATGTAGGTTCCGCAGTGGATCATCGGTCAAAGCCAATATACCATCTTAGCTCTCTTCTGCTTTGTCCTGCTCTCTTTTGCTCACAACGCTTTCCTGTGAAAAATCTGAGGCCTCTTTGAAAGAAGATGCATTTTCCCTCCTCCATAAAACCTAGTTGGACAGAAGAAACCTTTTTCCTCCGTGTTTGGCTTTTTATTCAAGTTCTTCCTTTCTCTATGATGGGGGAAGCATGAATGTCAGACACACAAAAAAGAAACACTATATTTCTCCCTTTTTTGGAATTTTGCATTTCCCTCTCCTCTGTTTTGCAGAGCAGCAGGCGGGGTGTGACAGATAGAAGGGAAACAAAGACAGTATTTCACTGGTGCTGCTCAGCCAACCTCAGCTGGCACTCAGAATTTACAACCTACTGCAATGCAGCAGGGAGACTGTGTGTGTGCGTTTATGTGTCTGTGCGTGTGAGGTGGAAACAAAGAGACAAAAGGAGACAGTGACGCAGAAAGTGGAGACAAACATTAAATCGAAGCAGCAGACGGACACAGAACAGAAAGCTACAGGGACGAGTTGGTGTTTTCACGTCAGTGGATTAGGAAACATGCTCTTCTATCTGCGTCCCTGCAGGTGAACGTTTCAGTCAGCCGCACATTAAAGAAGAAGAACTCCACACCTGCAGGTTTGTCCTCAGAGACTCGTGTCCCTATTTGGACTAAAGCAAAAGCAAGATCATTTATGCTTTGTTATTGATGTTTATCCACAGGCCTCTTACATTTGAGGAAGCTTTTTCTCTGCATTTCACTGACAGCATGTTTCTTGTTTTCTTTGTTAAATCAGGACTTACAGCTTCAACAGTTTATCTAAAGGGAAGACGTTGTCCCTCATCACAACACACAGGTAACTAAATGATAAAAGAAGACGCGAGCAAAGAAAAAATAACCCTATTAGTTTTCTTTTCAATTAAACACAAATATTTAGATATCTACAAAGATAAGCAACGATAGGAACGTTGCTTTGCATTGTACTATTTTGATTGTATATTGATTGCATCCTATTTTTTAAATACATTTTATGCCAAGAGTGCCACTGCTGACATTGGCCACTAGGGGGCCGTATCAGTAAGGAAACAGTGACGACATTCAAACAGAAAGCCAAACTTCTTCTCCAAGCTGCACGCTAATTCATTTTTATTTTCTAAATTATAATTAATCATTTAAAAAACGTCCCACACCAACGTATATATCTACAAAAAAACCGAATACATTCCAATACTATAAATAAAGAACAATAACTGCTGACATCTCCTCACGCTAGTTATGCCCTATGATCACTGTCCATCAACTAGATCTTAATCGTGCAAAAATAAAAAACATCTTCGGATGTGACTGCAGATTTGCTGATGCGTCTTTCGCTGACGTCACACGGACCAGACGACCTGCGGTGCGTCTTTGTTAACACTAGATGGCGCTACATGTTGCGCTCTGACGTGTTCTCCGCAGCGCATCAGTGCGACCTAGTCCACCGCGGCACGTACCCCCGCAACGCCTACCGTCATTGAGCCGTCACGAGGGAGGTATTCTCCCAATTACCCTGAACGCACCTCGGACGGAGCGACCTCGTCCCGCTGCGGTCCCGGGACGTTTCCGTCTGCTCGGTCTGGAGGGGATTTTATGGCGCAATTCGGCGGGACGCCAAACCGAGGCGGAATAAATCACGGAAACAAGTGCACACACTTTGTTAATAAAAAGGGTAAAAGAGAGTGGACTATTTAAATGTGGTTCATTTGGTTCACCTGTGGGTTATTTATTCATTTTAAGATGACGCTTGCAAAAGAAATAGGGGGATATTCATATTATTATTATTATTTTTTTGCACATGAAATACATACGTAAAATGTGCTTTTATTAAGACAAATTGTGTTATCAACTTATCACTTTAAGTCGGTGTGTTTTCTTATGTCCGGCGTGGGCCTATAACTTTTGGTTTGTTTTGACAGTGAAACAGCCACAGAGCTGCCGAGGACAAACACGCGCACGCACGCACACACACGCGCGCGCATTCACACCCATGCAGTCACACACACACACACACACACACACTCGCGGTGTGTTTTCACAGAGCCACTTTATGGTTTTATTGCTCCTCATTTACGGAAATCAAAGCAGGAAACAAACGCTCCACGCAGCATTCCAGGAACATCCGGAAAACCGCGCAGTGCGTGTTTAGTCTTTGCTTGTTTTGGAGGAAAGGAGCGCAGTGAAAACGCGCACGGGGGTCTCAGCGAGGTGTGTGCGGGGCTATCCGTTTGCAAAGCAGGATATTTACGCGCAGTCGAACACGATTTATTCCACGTAGCACGCGTTGCTTTCAGTTACAATTACAACCCGTTAAAGGTACACAAAAGAGGAACAATCTCCATTGAGACAAACACACAAATACGAAGATAACTCGTGACGCAGCTCAAGAAAATGAAAAGAAGGTTCAAATTGAATTGCACGGAGGAATAAAATGCTTTGCAGCCGATTTAAAATGACCACAAAACACGCTGTATTTTCTAATCTCGTAAGAGCACAAAACACCCAGAGATTAAGGAGGGTTTCTTTCTTCCTTTGGCGCCATTATCGAATAAAGTGGTTCACGATGCAGGGACTAATAATTCATGGACCCGCGTAGGAGCAGCAAAAAAAGGAAGGCGGGGGGGCTGAGCACGTGACGGTAATAAAGTGTGTTTTATTGCCGGCGGTTTGACAAGCCCCAAAATATAACTCAGACAGAATAGCCGACAGGCGGCCAGATGGGATTCGAAGCCGATATTTGTCCGAAATCAACAGAATGCTCTTTGTGTCGCAGCCGGGAGCAGCGGAGACGGATCCGATCGCCGGCTTCGATCCGCCGCGGCGGGACTTTACAGTAAAACGGCCTCGCGGAGTAACGCGAGATCACAACGGAACAAGTAAGTGCGTCTTGTTTTCATATTTGGCACAGAAACGAAGCTATGACTGTTCGTAGGTGGAGGTGGTGGTGGTGTGCGGGCGGGGTGGAGTTGGGTGGGGGTGGAGGGAGCCCCCCAAAGGCCCGTGTGGTCCGGTGATCCACCTGTAGTCCAACGTGTAATCGAATTATCAGAAGAGGCTGTTTTGGGGCTGAACGGCTCACGTTCTGTCGGACGGTCGGACTTCAAATGTTCACCGTTTATTTAGACGGGATGTTGGATTCACAGCAGGGTTTTTAAACCTTGGAGTGTTTTTTTTTATCAAATAATGTTCGTTTAAAAATGCTTCTACATCTCAATTAACCTCAGGAAAAACATATCAGCTCTCGTTTACGTTTACAGTTGCTTTCCCGTTTTACATTAAACTCACTCCAGGACTTGAGGTGCCCACTTGTTTTGTGTTTCGGACCGGTGGAGTAATATTGATATCTGCTCTTATCTGGTGCCAAATATCCTCATGTGATTCAATGTGTGTTTTTTAATACTGAATCGTCTGTGTTGTATCGTATTTCGTAAGAAGATAATCTTGAAACGGCGTGTGTGTGTGTGTGTGTGTGTGTGTGAGTGTGTGTGTGTGTGTGTGTGAGTGTGCTTATGTTTTCATACAGTTTAGATCCCGAAGCAGCAAAATACGCTGAGCCTTATGAGGGTCGCGATTTTAAATACATTTTTAAATACGGCTTCGCGGTTGATAATTTAATAATATTAAAATTAGACTGTTGAATCAGAGAGCTTGGATTTTCGTAACGTTATCAATAACACGCAGACTACGTGCGGAATGATTTCCCTCCGGAGGCCATAAACCGGCTCCGAGAGGACACACACCCATGTGCCAGCAGCTCATGGCGAGGGGAACATTTGGAGTCACAGATGGGGACAAACACAAACATCTCTGTAAAGGACCGTAAACCAAATAATGTGCCGGGTTGGACGGAACTTTGGGCGCAGAGATTTTCTAAGATGCTGGTACTTGATTGTACAATTTTCTGTGCAATGAATATGGCCTCTGGCTGGTATTTTCATTTAATTGTATTTGTACATTAAAGCAACATACTCAGATATTATATTAAATATATATATTCAGCAGCCATTTAAACGGCTGCAGACTGCAGACATAATGCATCCAGATTGATTGAGGATAAATACAGGCCTGCATGATGCGCAATAGAAACATCTATTTTCATAATCAGTCGATGGAAACTCAGCTAAGTAAAAATAACAATAATAATGTCCTAACTCAATTATTATAATTCCAATCATTATTATTAGTTTATTCAAGCATCATTTACGTTCCAACTGAGGGCTTCTTCACGAAATGCATATAACGTGACAAAAACAGTCCATATGTGTATTTTTTATTTTCATTAAAAAGAATGCCAACAGCAGCGAGCAGCTGTTCTAAATTGTATCGTTATTAGCAGATTTGTTACATTGTATATGACATTATTGTCAGTATTGTTGGCTAATTCCTGTCAGTTTACGAGCAGTCAATTTAATTAAATTGCAAACATAATTTTGCGTGTCGTCACAAAAGTTCACTTCGTGATCCACACACAAAAAAAACACGCGCACACAGTGCGCGTCCGTGTCGGTTTTTCTCCGTCCACCACGCGGAGGGTGCGCGGCGTTCCCATAGCTGGAGGTCGCTGTTAATGTCCAAACCGGGTTAAAGCGGCTCTCCGCTCGGCTTTGACCCGGCAGCGGGCGGGGGGCGGAGGGGTGAGCCGGCGGTCAGCCTGTCTAAGATGAAAAAGTGAAACGACCCCGAGAAAGAAAAGCCACATCTGAATGGCTTTATGTCGCGGCCCATGTGGCAGAATGTCCAAAAATGCAGTTTAAGAAAAGATGCCTTACGGGAGCTGTTGGTGGTTAAATGGTCCGTTGAAATGAGGGCATTTATACAGCTTTATGTTATGAAAAGAAAAGATAAAGAAAACATGATTTACAGCCCAGGAGCTGATGGTAATCAATACTTAGCTATAATTGAAAGTGGATGATTAAAAGGCAGCTACAGGAATAATCAGTTAACGAGGCATAGCAGGAAAAAAGAAGAAAAAAAATCAATGATCCTGCAACGAGTCGAGAACTATTTTAATATGAAAATATAAATGTTGTAACATTTGAAGCACTTTAATGTCAAACCGCCTTTGCACAACAACGCAGGCATGAGAGGGAGAGACGGGGGATGGAGGGGGGTAAGGGTGAAACAATGGTCCCGCGACTCCCGCAGGCCGCGTGAACCCTGGATGGTCCCCAGCTCGAGCCCCTGCCCTGTCCAGCGCGAGGACTAATGGAACGGTGAGCCGGCGGTCAACGATCCGGGTTGACCCGCGCGCGACCCGACGGCAGCTAGGCTACATTCTTAAAGAAGAAGAATGCCCTTTTCAACAAAAAACAAAAAACACCCTAAAACGATGTTGTGGTTGCATCTAAAAGGGAGTCCGCCAAAGTTCAGGGCTTTGAAAAGGTGTCAGCTAATGATTCCTGTATTCTAAGGTCCCATTCAGCACCAGAGGCTGGAGTCATTGTGAAAAATGAAAGTTTTAGGTCAAAGTCCTTTTTTTTTAGTTTTTTTTTTTTTTTAGAGCAGGCATGGATTAATAGTCTATAAACTCAATAGATTCTTCCTCACTTCTCATCTGCAGATACGTCTTTACTTATCATTACTCAACTAAACCCATTCAAACACGCTGAGAATCAATGTTTGGCCCCGGCATTTAAAGAGCCCCTTTGTGTTTATCCTTCATCAAACTAAATCTTGCTTTTACATAAAGTTCCGCCGGCTCCCTCCAGGCCACAGCGGCTCCAGCAACAAATGGTTCAGGCTTTTCACCACGTCCCAGGTCCAGGACCCGACATGGGAATTGACCAAATGTAAACAGCCGCGCAGAAGTCAATGCCAGGGCTCATCGCCCGAGGGCGAGAGCTGGAAGCAGCCAAACACGCACATGTGTGCACGAGTCAGAGATGACAGCAGAGACCTGAGGCAGGCGGGAAGAAGATCACATGGGATATCTTCACTGGCGTTGACGAATAGAGTGGGATACAAATCAATAGATACTATACCCTTTATTTAATATGTGCACAAGCAGAGTGTACAAAGACACGACAGATGTACACACCACTCATATTGGTAAAATGGCCTTTCAGTGCAAGTTGCCTGATTATAATTTAAACCCTCGGTGGTTCCACTGGAAGAGGACAGACGTTGAATAATAAGCGCCTATGGGGAGGGGATGAGGGGGGATTTCAGACTTCAGGCCGCGTTCCTACATCGTGTGATCCGCACACAAGTCCGATCTGAAGTGGAGGCCAAGTTCGGACGCCATCGCAGCCTCCCAAAGCAACCGGCAGCATCGTCACATCCCCAGAACCAGAACCCGGGCCCGCTGGTGGCGCTGTGGAAGGAATACGGATGGACCAACCGCTCTTGTGTTTAGATTGACACCCAGAGGTTGTTGGAGCAAAAGGAGGCCTCTTAGGTTTCTCACTCAAATACTTGATCATTTAATTGGCCTTTAACATTGCCAACACGTTAAATCGTGTTTCTCCAACAGTTCTCAGTGGACTGTGATTCAAACGATCTCGTTGACTTTTTGACCAGTTGATTTAATAATCGGATCTGTCAAAACTCCAGTTTCTCCAATCGCATGAAAGCCGGAGATGTACTTATGTATATTAACACATAATTCAACATCAAGCAAAGGTCTAAATCGATTAAAAATATCTCCTTTGGTTGGGACCAAAGCATTGAATCGGTGAACTAATCAACTAAGTGTTCCATCCCTGTAAATTTCTCCCACAGTGACACATTTCATGCAGATATCCCAAATCGCCACAGCTCACAATGAGGCTGCCAGTCCTGCAGATGTCTTGCTTGCTCACAGTAATTATACACTGATATCCCAGAATAAATGTGGTGTGTCCTGGATGATTTATTGATGTTGAAAAGCTACATGCTACCAGCCCCATTAATGGGCACAATAAATTACACAATGACCCTGACGTGTTGAGCAATAGAAACATTTTCAAGAAGGCTGCGAGTCAACGGTGATTCATAAAAGGAGGAGAGAAAAAAAACAGAAAACAAGAGTGTAAATCTCAGCGAACGAGAAGAAGTCATCAGCAGCCGGCCGTGAAGTGAACCTTCGCCTATATATACCCTGTAGAACCGAATGTGTGTGGAGCTGCCCCAGTCACAGATTGGGTTCTAGGGGAGTCTATGGGCGACGACTAACCATCCATCAAAAAGAAGAAGAAGAAAAAAAAAACGGTGAGCGCTAACGGTGCTTTATGGCCCTACTCCATTCCACTCTCCACGACTCAGGCTCTCCTTTCAGGCCGCTCGGCATCGAGCAGAGGTCAGCTGGTGCCGTTTGCTCCCCGAGCCGAGGCCGAGCGGGATGCCATTATTGCCCAGGTCTAATTCCCTCGCCGCTGAGCGTTGGTTAAGACATCGACTTAAGCGCCTCCATCCTGGGCCTCCTGCAGCTTCCTCCCACTATCCCGTCACTCCTCACTGAGCTTCCGGTCCCTCTGCACAGTCACACTGCGACCGACACGCATCCCATCCAAAGTGGCCTCAGCAGCCTTTTCTTTAACCATATTAAGTCAATTTGTGTCTGGACATTTATCTTGCTGAGTGTTGCAGCACATTTAAGGAATGTGAATCTATAGGCTTTGCAGCCGACATATAACACGAGGACAACCGGACAGCTACAGGAAATACAGAATATTACATAAATATGTGCAAAAAGTAGCAATGGCCACTAATACAATGACAACATGTAGTGCAAAGGAATATTAAATGGATCTACATTAGTATGACAATGCATGTAAAGGTGATATATATGTATCTATAAAAGTGTTTCCTTAATGTTCCCATATCAGAAATAGAAGCTTGAAGCTGAACAAAGGGCTAAAAGTCCTGCTGTGAAATGAATTAGCCTCTAGCAGAGAGTGCCATACAAGTACTTTGCTCACTTTGCTCAATGGAAGTTATTTAAGAGCAGCAACTGTTTCACCCCCAAATGTTGTTTTCATGTTTAAAAGAAAGGGCTTTTAAATGTCCTTCACCAACAAACTCCAAATGCAAAGCAATCCAAAAAGGGATATTTAGACGCGTTATCTATGAGCTCATAAGTCATTTAATTACGCGCTAAATGACTCATTGGACTGATCATTTTTAGCCGTGCAGGCTAAAAATACTAATCTTCCAACCATTTAGCCTACACCCTCTGCTCGAGCAGCTTTAATGTCTCAGCCAAAGCAAACCCTTCTTCCTCCTCTCTGTATTGGGGCGGTAATATTAACGTCGCAGGAGGCTGCAGCCTCGGACCTCCATCCTCACGGAGCAGCTGCTGCAGGATCCTCCCGAGAGCATGATGGATAAAACACGAATTCACCGCGCGAGAACCATCTTTCAGCATGTTGTGTAATTTATAGCCAAAGACAACATATTCACGCATGAGCCCCCCTTTTATCAAATGCCCCATTCTCTCCGTGTGAGGGCTTTCATTTAACATATTCTCACTTATCTCTTTCACGTTTTTTCGATTTTGGACTGCGCGTAATTCGCTTTCATTTCTCAGCCCTGTCGCATTTTTTCTCGTTAACTGCCGTTCGCATCATTTTTTTCCTCCAAGCCAAGCGGCGCATTTAAAAGCCGAGGTGGTGGTGGTGGTGAACGGGACACCTCGGGCTGACCCCCGCCCTAACAAAGCCAGCTACTAGTCACTGTCTGGGGGGCTTTTATCTCATTCTCTCGTTGGAGGCCCCTTTCTGACCGGCCATGTTTTGTTGTCCAGCCTTTGACTCGCCACAAGGCCAAATATGCCCCCGCTAGGTCCCTCAATATGGGCGAGATCGGATTTTTCAGCAGCGGCCATCTGTGTGAGGGTGAGAGGCAGTCAGCTAAAACTGATAAATCTACAGTCCGCTTGCGTTTTCAATTGAACTGGAGGTGGGGGTCAGGAGGAGACCATTCAAGATGGGTATGGTGGGATTGATAGAAAGATAGATGTTAGATGGATGATAGATTCATAAATGGATAGAAACACAGAAGGATGGATCGAAAGACAGATAAAAAGATAGACCAAAAATAAAAAAGATATACACGCATCTTACTGGCTAAATTGAAGTGAGGTGGATCTGAATGATAATTACTCTTTATGGCAAATGATTCTGAACGTTAAGACCACAAACATCTATTCTTAAACCCCCCGAAAAAAACTTCATTAGTCCTATAATGACCTCCCCCCCTTCAAATTATCCCATTACGTCTGACATAAACAACCAGAAGAGGCCTCTCTCATTGGCTGGCCGGAGGGTCACGTGTCCCGTGCGGCCGTCCGTCTATTTGACAGCCGCAGGATGGCTTGATGCCAGAGGGGGAAAGAGACAGAGAGAGGGGAGAGAAAGAAAAATTAGTATTCTCCTACCAGCCTCGCTATAAATCAATCATGGAGTCCTACGTGGTGAGCTGTAAATATGCTGAGCCGCAGTTCCCGCCTTGTGAAGAAGATTACAGTAATTTTACTGACCAAGGGGGGTTTTACAACCACCCCCAGGACAGTGGCAGTTACGCGGGGGGCTATCAGCCCGTGGGGCCCCCTCCGCCTCCGTACACACCACAACAAACCGGCTATCGCTCTTCGCAGGGGAACCGCCGGGAGGATGGAGAGGACCACTCGCAGCACCAAGCTGCGCCCTTCCGCGGCTACACAGAGGCGGGGGCCACCGGGAAGGAGTCGAGATTCCCCGCGGCTGACCTGCCGTGCCAGGCCTGGATGACCTGTGCAAAGCCCGCTCAGGTGCAGAGGAAAACGGCCTGCCAGGGAAAGGACAAGCCGCCTATTGTTGTCTACCCGTGGATGAAGAAAGTGCACATCGCTCACGGTGAGACAGACTGGGGATTTCTATCTCTCTCTTTTTGGAGGTCTAATTATCTTTCAGCTTCATTGCGGCGTCATTTCAGATTTCCTGCATGTTTATGTTTTTGTCCCCCCCCCCCCCCCCCCCATCTTCCCCCCAACCCGCTCACGCCACCCCTGTCTTTCCTTCTCTTGTTTTGTCCATTTGAGAGCATCGTTTTTTGTTGTCGAGTTATTTATGATCTTGGTGAGGGTCAGAAAGAATTACAACCCCTATAAAGTTTTATGGCCCCGGCGAAGAGCACGTTTGTGCACGCGTGTGTGTGTGTGTGCGTGCGGGCGTGTGTGCGTGTGCGTGTGCGTGTGTGTGCAACTTTGTGGCTGAACAAAATCCTGCAATTTAAAAGAAAGTGTGAATAGCTTGTTGGAAATTTTCCCGGTGAACCACAAATAAAGATTAACACTTAAAATGATCAAATGACAGAAAATGCGACTGAAGTCATTTATTATTTCAAAATGCTATATATCCTGCAGGATAAATCTATTTCATTCATATGATTTGCTTAATTTAAATTGCGAGAAATGATAAGAAAATAACACGGAGTTTAAATAAAACGAAAAATCTCCCTTTATCTTCGCCCCCTGAATTGATTTTTGACGTTATTCATTTATTTCTCCGCAGTGAATCCAAACCACGTGGGCCCGGAACCGAAGCGACTGCGGACGGCCTACACGCGCCCGCAGGTCCTCGAGCTCGAGAAGGAGTTCCACTTCAGCCGGTACCTCACGCGCCGCCGCCGCGTCGAGGTGGCGCACGCGCTCTACCTGTCCGAGCGGCAGGTGAAGGTGTGGTTCCAGAACAGGCGCATGCGCTGGAAGAAGGACCACAAACTGCCGAACACCAAAGGGAGGAGCAAAAACAAGAAGGCGACGGACAACAACAACAACAACAACAACAACAACAACAGTGACGGCAGCGGCAGCGTGAAGGAGGCGATAGCCGTGTGAAGGAGCCGGCTCGTCGGTCGGGAGGCCGCCATGTTGGCACCTTCTCTCTGCGAGACTGATGGAGCGGGTTGACCCGGGCGAACTGCTCCAACCGCCTTCGAACATCGCGGGCTTTGCGTTACAGGAGTTGTACCTTTGCTCATGTATTTTGACGTATATCTTAACTTTGAGTTTGTTTTTTTAAATATTTCTGTTGTGTTGAGGTTGCATCCCATTCCACGTTAGTATTTAATTCATGTAACGAATGTTTCGAGTCGTACATTTCGGCAAACGTCCCGGTGGATGGTCGGACATCTCTCTGGAGAAACGAAGGGATCTCTAGAAAGGCCCGTGGAGAGATTGTGTCTCTTGGAGAAAACAGGGTTTTTATTTCTACAGGGTAAACACAATACAGGGTGTTAGAGTAGCTTAAAAAATAACTTATTAATATGCACATTACCAAAACGTTGTTTTACACAAACTGGCGCTTAAGAGCAAAATAATAAAACAGGAGACTCGCCGAATGGCTTGTTAACGGAATGTTATGCATTATTTTAGAGGTGCCTCCCAAAGAGGACGTTTGGTAGGATAAGTAGCCATATGGTACAGATTCTTTTTTTTTGTATCTCCAAAGATGAATGAACTCAAGAGAAAGTCATACGTTTGTACTCACGGGGAAATAAACATAGAATAGCAAAAGAAAACAGCCAAATTGTACGCGGAGGGTTTGAATGCACGACGCGGACTTTAAATCCAACGTGTTTTCTCTCAGGGTCACAGGGTTTAAACGAACAGAAACGTTTGTTGTTGGACTTAGTAGAGGTTTGAAATAACTAGACGACACGAACTATTTTCAAAGAATATGTTTTCTCTTTCATTCCAGTTCAATATGCTATTCATTTCTATTCCAGCCTTCGCCAGTACTTATTTCTATTTGTATTATTTAGAAGCATATGTTCTTCTTTCTTCTTTGTAGCAGACATCTTTCTTTTTTGTATGTGCTTATTTTAAAAAAAGAAGAAAATCTCTTCATGTAAGATTTTTTTATATGTGGAAATGTTTTGATAAAATACTTCGATGATAAAAATATACATAAAAAAGTTTTAAACTGCAGAATAGTGTCCTCATTTCTCCCTTTCCATCGCGCGCGCACACACACACACGCACGCACACACACACACACACACACACACACACAGACACACACACACACACACACATGGTAAGGATTCAACAGCTGTGGATAACTAGAATATTTTCTTAATATTGTAATAGACGTTAATCATCCGCGTATTTGGGAAAAGTAAAGACAATTTATAACCCTTCGATATATTTCTTACGCTCAAGATAGTCGAGGTGCGCATTGAAAAATAGTACGTGGTCCATGACGCTTGAACTGAAGCTTCCTAAATGCGGGGATTTCCTCCCGCGGGAGGATTTAAAAAATGCTGCGAATTCTTCCGCGGATAAAAAGCAAAAATTGAGGTGTGACAGAGTGACAGAGTACTTTCATCTAAGACAGACACAGTTACAGGAACCACTTCATACACGCTGACATATGCTGTAGCGCATATGGATCAGCGTCTCTTTACGTTTAGAAAAACGGAGTCTGATGCGCCTTTTATTTGCGCACAGCACAGGGCTGCGTGTATGTGCGCGCGGGTGTGAGTGTGTGTCCGTCTGGGATGTGAAGGAAATGAGTGCAGAGAGACATTAATTGGTGGTATCCGGTCGAGACGCGTTTAAATCCGGCACCCATGCGACACATGGGATATACACACGCTGGGGATGCGCCTCTACTCGATATTCACTCACAAAAACAAGCGCTAAGGACGCTAGAGAACCGATGGATGATTCTTTACTTGTTTTTTCAAAACACAGAAATGTGGACTGTAATTCAAATCAAAATGATTACCTGTGCAAAAAATACAAAGTTTTCGTCTGAATAAAAATGAAAAAGAGATCGGCGTGAACTGTTTAATCGACGTGTTGTGTGCATTATACTCTCTCATAATTGTATTGTGGGGCCGAGCTGTGTGTGCTTGGGCTTGTAACACACCAACCTGACGCCCTGAAGACTGTGGCGAAGCAGGACCGACCCCGGCTGGTGGCGCGAAGGACTGCAGCGTGGGGGAAAACAGAGTCCAGGTAAGGATAGCACGTGTGACGTCAAACCACAGACAATTCTAATAGGTTATACAGTGAATCAGAAAATGACCCCACATAATAAAATAAAAATCCGTGCATAATTACTCTTTTACTGTTGTGGTGCTTATGATCCAGTAAAAAAGTTGTATGTATAGAATTCGCTCTTATACTGTATACTACTTTATTTATAAGCCAGAGAAATGTATCTTTGTATGACAGAAATGTCAATGTTCATCTCAGACGTGAAGGGGAACTAAACACTCGGAGTTCCGTTTACTCCCACGGACATTAATAGTGGTGGGACTCGTCTCCGGCTCCAGAACAAGCAGTTGCCCTTACACTTGCATGCAGGGGATTTGACCTCATCTTTGACTAAACGTACTATTTAGCCATAAGGATATTACGACTGCGCCATGTCTCTTGCGGCAGAGGCCTTCGTGTCGCAGATGGCAGGTAATGTGTCGACCCCGTCCAGTGCGTCTATTATTGTGTATTAAGTTAGCTTAAGCTAGCTAACACCGGCTAGCGCTTAGAGGTATTGACAGTTTCCCAGCTGTGGTTAAAACGCGAGTGAACATTGTAGTTCAACGTAGCAGTGACGGTGCTGGTCCACTGCGTTCGTGAGACGGTGGGAAGGACTACCGTTAGACTGGTGGTTAGCCTGGTGGCTAGCCTGGTGACTAGCCTGTCTCTCATTCAGCACCGTCACAGAGGCTGCGCGTCCCGAACGGGTCACTACGTTAAGTAATGTTAAAATAATGATACGGGGGCTAAGGTTGAAATACAAACTCAAGCGCAGGAGAGGGAATTCGAGGGGGAGTAGTTGTCCTCGATGACAGTCTCGTGTCGACTTACAAAAACACGACTTTACGTTAATTCCAGTTACCATCAACCGACTTCCGTAGTGCCGCGTCCAGCCGCTAGGGGCCGCACTGAGTGCTGGTGCTGAGTGATGCGCCATCTTGGATTTAAAGGGAACGTACCTTTGCTGTGTTTACATCGTGCATTTGACTTGTTTACATTGACAGCTGCTGAGCCTTGGCCTGAATCTGCCACCTTGTATCAGCCCCTGAAGGGTGAGTGAAATGAGGAGCATTATGACATTTTGCCTCACAGGTTCCCGCATCTCAGTCTAGGCGTCTACATGTTCTTTATTTTTTTTGACAGAGGATCAGATTCTGCTGTCAGACTGCGCCTCATCCCTTGCTGTTCAGGTGAAACTCTTCTTTCATTGTCAACAATAGAAGCATGCGTAATATGTGCCGCTTTTTGATACATGACTGAAAAGGTGAATGGGCCGCCCGCCTTAGCTCAACTGTTCCAGCACTGATCCACCTGTCTTAATCCCCTCCTGTGCAGGCCTACCTCAGGATGTGCGGTCTTCCTGTGCAGGTGGTTTGCAAAGCAAATGCTGAATACATGTCACCGTCTGGTTAGTACCCATGCTGCGGCTGCTATACTCTCTCCATGCCGTGAGGGCTGTAGCAACGTCTTGTTGCTATTAGGACACTCCTCTGCTGTGTAAGCTACATTGCATTTTTGTGTCTGTGTGTCTGTAGGGAAGATTCCTTTCATCCACGTAGGGAACCAGGTGGTATCGGAACTGGGGCCGATAGTGCAGTTCACTAAAGCTAAGGTGTGTAACACAGTCATAAGTTATTGATTATTATCACAGCTTGTTAATGCTCAGAGACACGTCCTTCATGTTGATTTAAAAAAAAGGTTTTATTTGTTTTAAAACTGGTGTAAATGAAGATGAGAAATGTGTTTTGTTTGGTTGTCAGGGTAATTCTCTGAGCGACGGCTTAGAGGATGTACAGAGAGCTGAAATGAAGGCGTACATGGAGCTGGTCAACAACATGCTGCTCACTGCTGAGGTGCCCCAACACTGTGCAGTAATCTGAACAAGCAGCCCACTGTTTTTGGATAATGTATTTCAATTCAAGTCTCGTCTCACCCCACAGTTGTACATCCAGTGGTGTGACGACGCCACGGCTGCCGAGGTGTGTGTGTGTGTGTGTGTGTGTGTGTGTGTGTGTGTGTGTGTGTGTGTGTGTGTGTGTGTGTGTGTGTTCTTCTTGAGATTCATAGAAAGATTTGATCGTTGTTATTCACTGTCTTTAGTCACAGGCCTGTGTGCGTTTTGTGTAGATCTCCCGCCCCAGATACAGCAGCCCTTACTCGTGGCCTCTCAATAACATCCTCGCCTACCAGAAGCAGTGGGAGGTCCGCCGGAAGATGAACGCCGTTGGCTGGGGAGGGAAAACCCTCGAGCAGGTTGGCAAACGCGCGACAACCAGCGCTCTCACGCAACCACGGTCGCCATTGTTTATTTAAAAGATTTCGGTCCTTGTGTGTTTCAGGTTTATGAGGACGTGAGTCAGTGCTGCCAGGCTCTCTCTCAGCGGCTCGGAACGCAGCCGTACTTCTTTAATAAACAGTAAGTCTCTCTGCGACGTCTCTCGGCTTGACAACAGAACAGCGTGACGTGGAAACGCGTCCGTCTGTCCCGACTTCCATGCAGCCATTGCGCCTCTTTAGCCGATCTCAAATAGGTAAAAAAAGAAACACGCTTTGGAAGCATCTGCCGTTGTTGCTATAGCACCACCGTGTGGTGTAGAACTGTAACGACCGCCTCCTGATTTTTAACCTTCCAGTTCCTATTTGAAATTCACAACTGAGAGAAATAAGTGGGTGGAATAATTTGTGGGAGGTAGTTCTGCACAATTAAGCCGCCATTAATCAATCAGAACTTTAGCTTTCCCTGATTAAATTAAGATGATCGACTGCGATATTGATCTTTTAAAGTAATGAACACCCTAGCATACAAATCAAGTGAGCAAGCAGCCAGTCACCAGGGGGAAACACCCTTGAACTAATCAGAACGTAGTGCTACAATGTCTCTGTTAGAGGCTTCAGGAAGCACATTTTGTATTTCAAATCTGAAATATTGAACAAAAATAGTATTGGCTGCTGTGATGTATGTAACTGTCAATCGTGTGTGTGTGTCGCAGGCCCACAGAACTGGATGCGCTGGTGTTTGGTCACCTCTTCACCATCCTCACCACAAGACTGACAAGTACTGAGCTGGCAGAGAGGATCAAGAGCTACAGCAACCTGCTGTCCTTCTGCCGCCGCATCGAACAGACCTACTTTGAAGACAAGAGCTCTTGAAGGAAATGAAACCTCTCACCTGTAGTAGTGTTGTTTTTGTTGATATGATCTCATCCTGTACATTCGGTCCCTCCTCCTCTCATTCCCTCGCTGTGGCACCGAGGAGCTAAAATCCGCTTTTATTCACACGCTTGTTTATGTTGCTGCATGCTGCTGAGATTAAGCCAGTTGAGGATAAATATGTGTACATTGCATTTAGATAAGTATATCTCAAAGTCCTTTAGAAACACACACACACACACACAATCCAAAAAAAGAAAAAGATTAAGAAGCGATGCCGTTCACGTGATCTGTAGTCCAGCTGCTGCAGGAAGCCACAAATCCAGTTTTCGCAGCCTTTAAGTTTCCAGCATCAGAGGAGTGAAATGAGGACGTCAGGAGTCGGTCAGCTGTAGACGATCTGACAGGGATTCAGGCTCAAGGACACTTCAGCAGGTCGGATGCTTCCCAACTTAATTCACCTGCTCCTATGGTCTCACTCTGCTGTCCGGGGGCAACACCTGCATACTCTGAGTTGCTTTTCTCTTCTGTAAGGAAAGCTGTGATCGCAGTAAAGAGCATGTGACTTAATCCTTTGTTTTTCCACCTTTTTGATTTTTCCTTGTGTGAAAGTGCCTACAGAATAAAATTCATCGCATTCAACATGCCGACAGCTTTGGATATCGTTTGTTTTTTCGTTAAATATGTAAATGACAGATTATCTAGTGATGATGCGTTTAGGGTGAATCTTTTATTGAGGTTTATAAAACTGCAGAAATCCTTCTGTCATAATTCTCCAAAATGAAAGACAACAAGCAGATGAAATCTTTATTAATGATTTGAAAGAAGGTCTCTTGAAATCTCTCCTCAGGCCCGAAAGGTCGCTGCAGGTTCTCCGTGTCCGATCGCCCTCCAGACGAAGCCTGTGTCTGTCTCCCAGGTTTCCTGTGAGGTCAGAGTGTGACCTTTGAACTTCCAAGAGCAGCAACTTCGTGAGTGATGAGCCGCAGGGGGCGAATACAGTTCGAGGTCATCGGCCAGACGGAGACGCGGAGCTCCGTCTGGCTGGAGAAGTTCAGCCGTCTGAACCTCAGGTCACCCGAGAGCCACGCGGCCCTCAGACCTTTATACTGCAAAAGTATCACACATATGTAAGTAGTGTTCTAACTTGTGCCGAAGGGCCCATTTCAGAACCGTACATAAGCTATATTGCTGCATTAATGAATGTATGATAGTCCATTTCAAACAATTTCAAGAGAAAATACTATTCAAACATTTGAACGTTTTTTGCAGAAAAGTAAAAAATAACCTAAGGTCGTAGGCGTGTCATGTGTCTGTGGGAGGGGCTTAGAGTCTGTCAGTGGGGGGGTCACAGGACTTATTGATGGGGCCAGAAACAGACCAGAAGAAACCGATTTTGTGGTGTTTTTCTTTGAGTTCTGATGGATTGCCGCCTCCAGAGCAAAAGAGTCTGCCAAAACATTTCCCGCCCCCCAAAACCACGTTGGTCTTCTACAGAGCAGTTAGTTATGTAGGCGGAGGAGCCCGTGATGGTTTGGGGTGGGACAGAACGTTGATGTTAACTTTGTATTACTCTTATGTAGCATCAGAGGAAGTCATGTGGCCTTCATGCATTTATGAGACGCACGTGGTGCAATGACAGACCTGATCCAGAAGGGGGCAGCAGAGGGTAGAAAAGGCTTTAGATGGGCTGACACTAGACGGAAATACTGAAGGTGGAGAAAAGAACCACATGTGCAGATACGAAATGAGTTAGTTTCTGAAGAAAAAGTGTACAATAATGATATTAAATAGTTCTGTCTGCTTTTTTTAACTGTTGATCGTCTCATTGGTAAAAATATTTTTAATTTTTTTGAAGTAATGGGCAGATTGTCCTGTTTTCAATGCACCCCTCACCAGTAGTATGTAGCACTGGTTGCACTGGTCATGATTCTGCTCCTTGATGCATACTGGGCCACGATGCAAAAAACAAAAACCGCAAACAACAACAACAACCCGGCTTTGAAAGGGAAGAGCCTGAATAATTATGGTGACATTTACGAGCTTATTTGAACCACTCTTTTTCTATTTTATGGACAAAAAACAATGACCGCAAAGCAGGGCAACCAAACGGACTCAAAATGACCACAAAGCGGCATGAAACAACAGTAAAGTAACACTCCTTCCTGTGTGTGAGAGGAGGGGGGCGCAGGGGGAGTAAATTCATTTAAAAAAGGCTGTGATGGTGAGTCATGGGCTGCGGCGAGAGGTGTCAGATTATAGAGTACGCAGCTTGATTATGAGTGAGTCATGACACATAATCTGGACTTCTTAAATGTTCTTTTACCCCGGGAGGGAGAGGAGTAAA